>SJYW01016003.1:13347-23379 GCA_006410735.1 Raphicerus campestris
TCTCCTTGCAGTCCAAGGGACTCTCAAGAGTCTTCTCCAACACCACAGTTCAAAAGCATTAGTAGGTCCTTATTAGCAGCAGCAGCAGCAGCAGTGTATATGTGTTGATTCCAGTCTCCTAGTTTATTCCTCCCTGCTACTCTCTCAGTTCAGTTCAGACACTCAGTTGTGTCCAACTCTTTGCGACCCCATGAACCGCAGCATGCCAGGCCTCCCTGTCCATCACCAACTCCCGGAGTCCACCCAAACTTATGTCCATTGAGTTGGTGATGCCATCTAACCATCTCATCCTCTGTTGTCCCCTTCTCCTGCCTTCAATCTTTCCCAACATCAGAGTCTTTTCCAATGAGTCAGCTCTTTGCATATGGTGGCCAAAATATTGGAGTTTCAGCTTCAACATCAGTCCTTCCAATGAATACCCAGGACTGATTTCCTTTAGGATGGACTGGCTGGATCTCCTTGCAGTCCAACGGACTCTCAAGAATCTTCTCCAACACCACAGTTCAAAAGCATCAAGTCTTTGGTGCTCAGCTTTCTTTATAGTCCAACTCTCACATCCATACGTGACTTTTGGAAAAACCATTGCCTTAACTAGATGGACCTTTGTTGGCAAAGTAATATCTCTGCTTTTGAATATGCTGTCTAGGTTGGTCATAACTTTCCTTCCAAGAAGTAAGCGTCTTTTAATCTCATGGCCGCAGTAACCACCTGCAGTGATTTAGGAGCCCCCCAAAATAAAGTCTGACACTGTTTCCACTGTTTCCCCATCTATTTCCCATGAAGTGATGGGACCAGATGCCATGATCTTAGTTTTCTGAATGTTGAGCTTTAAGCCAACTTTTTCACTTTCCTCTTTCACTTTCCTCAAGAGGCTCTTTAGTTCTTCTTCACTTTCTGCCATGAGGGTGGTGTCATCTTTTCCCTTTAGTAACCATCAGTTTGTTTTCTATATCTTAGTGTCTGTTTCTTTGGTGCAAAAGTACATTTGTGTCATCATTTTAGATTCTGCATATAAGGGATATGAATGATATTTCCCTTTTGTGTCTGACTTAACATTCCTTTGTATGAGAATCTCTCAGTGCATCCATGTTGCTGCAAATAGCAGTATTCATGTACTTGTTCTCACTTTTAAATTTTTTAGTTTGTATTGGAGTATAGCCAGTTAACAGTGTTTTGACAGTTTCAGGTGGACAGCAAAGGGACTCAGCCATACATATACATGTATCGATTCCCCTCTCCCCAAAATTCCCTCCCATCTAGGCTGCCACACAATATGGAACAGAGTTCCCCATGCCATATAGTAAGACCTTTTTGGTTATCCATTTTAAATGTAGTACTATGTACATGTCCATCCCAACCTCCTTGACAATCTCTTCTTCCTGTCCTTCCCCTCTGGCAACCATAAGTTCTTTCTCTAAGTTTGTAAGCCTATTTCTGTTTTGTGAATAAATTCATTTGTATTCTTTCTTTTTAGATTCTGCACACAGGAGATGTCATTCAAGATTTCTCCTTCTGTGTTTGACTTACTACACTCAGTATGAAAATCTCCAGGTTCATCCATGTTGCTACAAATTGCATTATTTCATTCTATTGATGGCTAAGTAATATTCCATTGTATAGATGTACCACTTTTCTTTATCCATTTCTCTACTGTTGGACATGTAGGTGGCTTCCTTTATTTGGCTACTGTAAACAGTGCTAAGAGGAACCCTGGGGTGCATATGGTTCCATATATGGTTTTTTAATATTCCTCCATATTCTTCTCCACAATGGCTATGCCCATTTACATTCTCACCAATAGTTCAGGAGGATTCCCTTGTCTCTGCACTGTCTCCAGCACTGACTGTAGATTTTTTAAATGATGGCCATTCTGACCTGTGTGATATGATATCTCACTGTAGTTCTAATTTCCATTTCTCTAATAATGAGTGATGTTGAGCATGTTGTCACATACCATTGGCCATTTGTATGTTTTCTTGAGAGAAAGGTCTGTTCAGATTCTTGGACCACTTTGAATGGTGGTGTTGGCATCCTTTAGATATTCCAGATCTTAAACCCATTGCAGGCCTATGGTTTGCAAACATTTTCTGCCATTCTCTAGATTGTCTCTTCACTCTCGTGAGAATATCCTATGATGCATGGACTTCTTCCATTTTCTTGAGGACCAGTGTATCTAGTTTTCATTGTTCTCAATGCCTTTGGTGTCATATTTAAGGAATCATTAGCAAAGCCAAGAGCATGGAGATGTGTGTCTGTGTTTTCATCTATAGTTCTTAGCTTAGCCTGAGGGTTTTTTCTGGATTCCAAGTCTGTTACATGGTCTATTTGTCTATCTGAATGAAGTAGCACACTTTTGTAAGATGATTTCAGCATCTCTTCGAATTTCATATGAATATTAGATTTTTTTTCTTCCCAATTCAAAAAAGAACAACAAAGTAGGAAACTCCAGGATTGAACTGAATCTCTGTATTTTTCTTGATACTATTGTTATTTGAACACTGATTAGTGTTCTAATCTCCAAATATGGACTGTTTTCCATTTATTCGGGTTATCTTTAAGCAACAGTTTAGAGTTTTCAGGGTAGAAGCCTTTCACCTCTTTGAGTGAACTCTGAAATGCTGCACATTATTTGTAAGCTATTCATTTACTTATGGTTGCACTGAGTCTTTGCTTCTGGGCAGGCTTCCCCTTGTTGCGGCTCACTGTGGTGAGCAGGCTTCTCTTTGAGGGGCTTCTCTTGTCGCAGGGCACAGGCTCTAGGCTCACGGGCTCTGGCAGCTGTGCATGGGCTCAGTAATTGTGCAGCACAGGATTAACTGGTCCACGGCCTCTGGAATCTTCCTGGACCAGGGGTCTAACCCGTGTCCCCTACATTGGCAGGCACCTCTGCATCACCAGAGAAATGCCCTTGTATTATTTTTTAATTTTTCTGGAGAATAGTTGATTAACAATGTTATGTCAGTTGGCATATAGCACCTGAAGAGAATCAGTGAATAAGCACTGATAAGTGAATCAGTTACGTGTTTAGTCACTTCAGTCATGTCTGACTCTTTGCACCCCTAAGGACTACAGCCCACCAGGCTCCTCTGTCCATGGGATTCTCCAGGCAAGAATACTGGAGTGGGTTGCCATGCCCTTCTCCAGGGGGTCTTCCTGATCCAGGGATGGAACCCGTGTCTCTTGTGTCTCCTGCATTGCAGGCAGATTCTTTACCCACTGAGCTATACATATACATAGATCTACTCTGTTTTGGATTCTTTTCTCATATAGGTTAATACAGAATATTGAGTATAGTTCTCTGGGCTACAAGCTAATTCCTAGTTAGTTATCTATTATATACATAGTAGTATATATATGTTGACCCCAACCTCCTAATTTATTCCTCTCCACCACCCTCTCATTTTCCCCTTTAGTAACTATATTTTCTCAAAAAGTTCATTTGAATCATCTTTTTAGATTCTTCACATAAGAGATATCAAATGATTCTCATTTTATCTGATTTAATATTCCTTTGTATGAAAATCTTTAGTCCACCCATTTATGGCAAATAGCATTTCAGTGATTTATTCATTTGTATTTACTTTTAAACTTTTTATTTTATATTGGAGCATAGTTGATTAACAATGTTGTCATAGTTTCAGGTGAAGAACAAAGGGACTCATTCATACATATACGTGTATCCATCTCTCCCAAACTCCCCTCCCATACAGGCTGCCACATAACACTGAGCAGAGTTCCCTATGCTATACAGGAGGACCTTGCTGGTTATCCATTTTAAATATAGTAGTGTGTACATGTTGATCCCAACCTCCCTGACTATCTCTTCTCCCTGTCCTTTGTCCCTGGCAACCATAAGTTCATTCTCTAAGTCTGTTTTCTGTGTTGTAAATAAGTTTACTTGTATCCTTTCTTTTTAGATTGCACATACAGGGGATATCATATGAGATTTCACCTTCTCTGACTTCCTTCACTCAGAATGCAAAACTCTAGGTTCATCCATTTTGCTGCAAATTGCATTATTTCATTCTTTTCAATGGCCAAGCAGTATTCAATTGTATAGATATATCAGATTTTCTTTATCCAGTCCTCTGTTGATGGACATTTAGGTGGCTTCCCTGCCTTAGCTATTGTAAACTCTTCTGCAGTGAACCCTGGGGTGAATGTATCTTTTTGAATACTGGTTTTTACAGATGGTTGGAGAAGGAAATGGCAACCCACTCCAGTACTCTTGCCTAGAAAATTCCACGGACGGAGGAGCCTGGTATCCATGGGGTTGCAAAGAGTCGGACACGACTGAGCAATTTCACTTTCACTTTTACAGATCTATGCCTTGGAGTGGGTTTGTGGGATTATATGGTAGTTCTGTATACAGTTTTTTTTTTTTTAAGGAATCTCCATATTCTTCTTCATCATGGTTGTGCACATTTATATTCCCACTGATAGTGTAGGAGAGTTCCCTCTTCACACCCTTTCCAGGATTTATATTTTGTAGATTTTTTTATGATGGTCATTCTGACCTGTATGATGTGATACCTCATTGTAGTTCTAATTTCCATTTCTCTAATAATGAGTGATATTGAGCATCTTTTCATGTGCCATTGGCCATCTGTTTAGGTTTTTGGTCCATTTTTGAATTCTATTGTTGATATCTTTTACATATTCTGCATATTAAACCCACAGCAGGCCTATGGTATGCAAACATTTTCTGTTCTTCTCTAGTTTATTTTTTCACTCTCTTAAGAATGTTCTATGATGACTGGAAATTTTTCTTTTTTTTTCTGAAGGCTACTGTATCTATTTTTCATTGTTTTTGTGCCTCTGGTCTCATATTTAAAGAAACAAAACCAAATTCAGGTCATGGAGATGTGCAGCTGTTTTTCCTTCTATAGTTCTACAGCTTAGATCCAACATTTAGGCCTTGATTCATCTTGCATTACCTTCTGTGCCTGGTATGAGGTCAGGTCACCCTCAAGGTTTTGCACGTGAGGTAAAGATTCTGCAGTGCCATTTGTTGGGTCTGTTCTTGGCCCAGTGACCAGCCTTGGCACTTCTATCAGCAATCAAGTGAAAATAGAAGTGAGGGTTTATTTCTGGGTTCTCAAGTCTATTCCTGTATTTGGTAGTTCTACATACCGTTTTTTAAGGATCTTGCGTATGCTTCTCCACCGTGGTTGTACCCATTTATATTCCCACCAGTGGTATAGGAGAGTTCCCTTTTCTCCACATCCTCTTTAGTGCTGATTCTTTGTAGTTTTTTTGATGAAGCCCATTCTAACCTGTGTAACTTGACATCTCATAGTAGTTCTGATTTCCATTTTCCTGATCATTACTGATGTTGAACATCTTTTCATGTGCTGTTGGCCATGTGTATGTCTTCTTAGAAATGTCTGCTCAGGTTTGTGTACCATTAAAATTTTTTTTAATTAGTTCATTTTTCGCTGTGCTAGGCCTTTGCTGACGCGGTGGCTCTTCTCTTGTTGTGGCCATCAGGGGCTGGCTACTCTCTAGTTGTGGCACGTGGTCTTCTCATTGCAGTGGCTTCTCTTGTTGCTGAGCGCAGGCTCTAGGGCAAGTGGGCTTCAGCAGTTGTGACATCTGGGTCCAAGTAGTTGCACTTCCCCGACTTGAGAGCACAGGCTCATCAGTTATGGCCTTCAGGCTTAGTTGACCTGCAGCATGTGGGATCTTCCTAGATCAGGAATTGAACCTGTGTCTTTTGCATCAACAAGCAGATTCTTTACCACTGGGAAGCCTTGGATCAGCTTTGCATTGGCTACCGGGTTCTTTACCACTGGCACCACTTGAGAAGCCTCTTGGACCATTTTTGAATTGTTTCATTGGCAACCTTTACATTTTCTGGACTTTAAACCCAAAGCAGGCCTATGGTTTGCAAATGTTTTCTGCCATTCTCTAAATTGTCTTTTCACTTCTGTGAGAATATCCTATGATGCATGAAAGTTTTTCTTTTTCTTTTTTTTTTTTTTTGAGGTCCAGTGCCTCTAACTTTCATTGTTTTCTATGCCTTTTGCATCATATTTTAAGAACCATAACTAAAATCAAGGTCATGGAAATGTGCGTCTGTATTTCTGTCTGTAATTCTTTGCTTAGCTTGAGGGAGGGTTTGTTTCTAGATTCCAAGTCTGTCCCATGGTCTGTATGTCTATGCGAATGCAGTAATACACTTTTGTAAGATTATTTCCACCATTCAGCATCTCTTGGAAATTCATTTAAATATTAGAATTCTTCCGAGTTCAAAAAACATAAAGAAAAAAGGAGACTCTGAGACTGAATAGAGATTGAATTGAATCTGTATATTGTTCTAGATAGTATTGTTATTTGAACAATATTAAGTGTTTTAATCTTTAAACATGGATTGTTTTCCATGTATTTAGGGCCTCTTTAAGCAATTTTTTAGAGTTTTCAAGGTAGAAGTATTTCACCTCTTTCATTAAATCTGAAATATTTCACATTATTTCCTAATTTTTACTAGAGTATGGCTGGTGTTTAGTGTTGTATCACTTTCTGGCATTCATTAAAGTACATCTGTTATACATATACTTATATCCACTCTGTTTAAGATCTTTTTCACATGGGGTTAAAGCAGAATACTGAATAGGAGTTCCCTTGAGCTGTATAGTAGGGCCTTATTATCTATTATACATACAGTAGTGTGTGTATGTTGG
This sequence comes from Raphicerus campestris, assembly GCA_006410735.1. Lineage (NCBI taxonomy): Eukaryota > Metazoa > Chordata > Mammalia > Artiodactyla > Bovidae > Raphicerus > Raphicerus campestris. The sequence goes on from SJYW01016003.1 coordinate 20,031, forward strand.
TTGATTCCAGTCTCCTAATTTATCTGCCTCAGACACCTCTCACTTTCCCCTCTGGTGATTATAGGTTTGTTTTCTATATCTGTGATTCTGTTTCTTGTTTGTGAATAAGTTCATTTGTACCAATGTTTTATATTTTGCATAGAAGTGATATTTGTCATTTCCTGTCTGACTTATATCACTAGCTCTAATCCCTAGGTCCATCCATGTTGTGCAGATGGCAGGATTATGTTCATTCCTGTGGCTGAGTCATATTCCACTGTCATGTGTACCATTTCTCTATCCATTTGTCTGTAGATACTTAGGTGGCTTCCCTGTCTTGGCTATTGTAAACAGTGCTGCCGTGAACCCTGGAGTGCAAGCATCTTTTCAAATAATGGTTTTCTCTGAATATATGCTCTGGAATGGGACTGCTGACTCATATGGTAGTTCTGCATATAGCTTGAGGAACCTCCATATCTTCTCCATCATAGTTGTACCCATTTACATTCCCACCAATAGTATAGGAGAGTTCCCTTTTCTCCACATCCTTTTCAGCATTTGTGGTTTGTATATTTTTTGACAGTGCCCATTCTGAACTGTATGATGTGATATCTCATTGTGGTTCCAATTTCCATTGCTCTAATCATTAGTGATTTTGAGCCTATTTTCATGTAGCCATTTGCATGTCTTCTTAGGAGAAATGTCTGTTCAGATATTTGGACCACTTTTGAATTGTGTTGTTGGCATCCTTTGTGTGTTGATATTGTTTACTCGCTAAGTCGTGTCTGACTCTGTGACCCCCATAGACTGCAGCACACAGGTTTCCCTGTCCTTTACTATCTTCTGGATCGTGACCCCAGATAGTGACACCAGATAGCAGCACCCTTTACATATTCAGATTATTAAACCTGTAGCCAGACTATGGTCTGCAAACATTTTCTGCCGTTCTCCAGGTTGTCCTTTTACTATCATGAGAATGTCCTGTGATGCATGGAAGTTTTTAACTTCTTTGAGGACTAGTGTATCTAAATTTCATTGTATCTTATGCTTTTAGTGTCATTTTTAGGAACCAAAACCAAGATCATGAAAATGTGTGTCTGTGTTTCGTCTGTAGCTCTCAGCTTACCTCGAGGGTTTATTTCTGGGTTCCAGGTCTGTTCCATGGTCTATGTGTCTATGCTAATACAGTAGCACACTTTGGCAAGATTATTTCAGCCATTCAGTGTCTCTTGGAATTTCATAAAATATTATAATTTTTTCCCATTTCAAAACACAACAGAAAAAAAAGAAACCTGAGACTGAATATGGATCGAATTGAACCTGTATATTGTTCTGGATACTGTTGCTATTTAGACAACATTGAGTGTTCTATTTTCCATACCTGGGTTGCCTTCTAATTGTTCAGGTCCTCTTTCATTTAAGCAATGTGAGTTTTCAGGGTAGAAGCCTTTTCATATTCTTGATTGAATTCTTGAATATGTTACATTATTTTTTACTCTGTATGAGATTACAGTTGATTAACAGTTTTGTATCAGTTTCAAGTGTACAGCCCCTGAAGTAAGTAAGTGAATAAGCACTGATAAGTGAATCAGTGATGCATATACTTATTTCCACTCTGTTTTAGATTCTTTTCCTATATAGGTTAATACAGAAAACTGAGTAGAGATTCTTGTGTTATATTGTAGGTCCTTGTGTCAATACACATAATAGATAACTAAAAAGGTTTTCTGTATTAAGAATCTCTACTCAGTCTCCTAATTTATTCCAACCCTCTCACTTTCCCCTTTAGTAGCCAAAAACTCTAGTTCTCTTTTGTAAATAGGTTAATTCCTATCATCTTTTTCGATTCTGCATATAAAGGCTTCCCTGGTGGCTCAGAGGGTAAAGCATCTGCCTGCAATGTGGGAGACCTGGGTTCGAACCTTGGGTCAGGAAGATTCCCTGGAGAATGAAATGGTACCCCACTCTAGTACTCTTGCCTGGAAAATCCCATGGATGGAGAAGCCTGGTAGGCTGCAGTCTATGGGGCTACAAAGAGTCAGACATGACTGAGTGACTTCACTTATAAGAGATATCAAATGATATTTCTCTTTTTGGACTTAATATTCCTTTGTATGAGAATCTCTAGGGCCAGCCATGTCAGTGCACATGGCAGTATTTCGTTCTTTTTTAATGGCCAAGTAATATTCCACTGTATAGAGGTACCCCATTTTCTTTATCCATTCCTCTGCTGATGGACATTTAGGCAGCTTCTATGTCTGGGCTATTGTAAACAGTGCCGCAACGAACCTGGGAGTGCTTGCGTCTTTTCGAATACAGGTTTTCCTTCCAGATGTATGCCTTGGGGTGGTGTTGCTGGATCATGCGGCAGTTCTATTTATAGATTTTTAAGGACCCTCCATACTGTTCTCCATAAATGGTATTCCCATTTATGCTCCCTCCAACAGTGTAGGGAGGCTCCCTTTTCTCCACACCCTCTCCAGCATTTATTGTTTGTAGATTTTTTGACGATGGCCATTCTGACCTGTGTGATGAATATCTCATTGTAGTACTAATTTCCATTTCTCTGATAATTAGTGGTGGTGAGCATCTTTCCATGTGCTGTTGGCCATTTGCATGTCTTAGGAGAAACGTCTTCAGATTTTTGGACCACTGTTGAATTGTGCTGTTGCCTTCCTTTATCTATTCTGGATATTAAACCCAAAGCAGGTCTATGGTTTGCAAACATTTTCTGCCATTATCTAGGTTGTCATCTCACTCTCCTGAGAATGTCCTCTGACACAAGAAAGGTTTTAATTTTTTTGAGGACCAGGGTGTTTAATTTTCTTTGTTTTCTATGCCTTTTGTGTCATATTTTAGGACCCATGACTGAAGCTAAGGTCATGGAAATCTATGTATGTTGTGTGTGTGTGTGTCTGTGTGTGTCTGTGTGTGTGTGTGTCTGTGTTTTCATCTGTAGTTCTTAGCTTAGCCTGAGGATTTGTTTCTGGTTTCCAAGTCAATTCCATGGTATGTATGCCTATGAGAATGCAGTAACATTTTTGCAAGATTATCTTGGCCTTTTAGGATCTGTTGAAATTTCATATTTTCATATGAATAATAGGATTTTTTCCCAATTCAAAAAACAACAGAAAAAAAAGCAAACTCTGAGCTTGAATGGGAATTGTGTATATTGTTCTGTATAGTACTGTTATTTGAACAATATATATTTTTTTATATAAAATGTTTTTTTTTTTTTTACTTTATTTTACTTTACAGTACAGTATTGGTTTTGGCATACATTGACATGAATCCACCACGGGTGTACATGAGCTCCCAGACATGAACCCCCCTCCCACCTCCCACCCCACATCATCCCTCTGGATCATCC
>SJYW01016004.1:0-21795 GCA_006410735.1 Raphicerus campestris
GAATTGATGCTTTTGAACTGTGGTGTTGGAGAAGACTCTTGAGGGTCCCTTGGACTGCAAGGAGATCCAACCAGTCAATTCTAAAGGAAGTCAGTTCTGAATATTCATTGGAAGGACTGATATTGAAGCTGAAACTCCAATACTTTGGCCACCTGACGTGAAGAATTGACTCATTGGAAAAGAGCCTGGGAAAGACTGAAGGCAGGAGAAGGGGACGATAGAGGATGAGATGTTTGGATGGCATCACCAACTATTTGGACATGAGTTTGAGCATGTTCTGGGAGTTGTCAATGGACAGGGAAGCCTGGCGTGCTGCAATTCATGGGGTCGCAGAGTTGGACATGACTGAGCGAGTGACCTGACCAACATCTATTTGGCTGCACCAGGTCTTATTTGCTGCATGTGGGATCCAGTTCCCCCACCAGGGATTGAGCCCTGCCTGGGCCCTGCACTGGGAGCATGGAGTCTTAGCCACTTAACCACCAGGGAAGTCCCCCAAAGTTAGTATCTTTAATTCAGTATTAGCTATTATTGCAGCCAATGCCTAGGATAGGGTTTCTAGCACCTAAAACAGGCCTAAGGCAAAACTACATTCATAACTACTGAATGAATGATCCATTAGAACTCCTATACTTAAAGTCACTTTTAGTGAAAATGTCAGCAAAACAGGCAAATACAGAAGCAAACCCAGTGTTTCCACTTCCCTACAAATTCTTAAACTTTTGTCATGGATAAAAGACTAGTTATTGTTTTCTTCCATTTTCTTAACAGGAAAATGAATCCAAGTATGTGAATTCAGTTTTAAAAGCTCATTTTTATCAAACTAAGTGCCAGGATTATGAATATTTCTCATCTATAAAGCATTGTAAAGGGTTCCCTGGTGGCTCAGTGGTAAAGAATCTGCCTGTCAGTGTAAGAGACATGGGTTAGATCCCTGATCAGGGAAGATCCCACGTGCCATGAAGCAACTAAGCCTGTGCACCACAGCTACCAAGGTTGTGTTCTAGAGCCTGAGAGCCACAGCTACTGAGCCCACGGAATACAACTGCTGTAGCCCGTGCACCAGCGTGCCCATGCTCTGCAACGAGAAGCTATTGCAATGAGGAGCCTGCACACCTCAGCTAGAGAGTAGCCCTCGCTTGCCACAACTAGATAAAAGCCCCCAGCACAGCCAAAAATAAATAAACATTTTTTTAAAAAGGCATTATACATATGTTAAATAAAGCCACTGAAGAACTGGTGCCCACTGGCACTGCTAATCACACAATGCATTCTACTTGTAACAGACCAAAGGTAATTTAACCAAGTCTTCCGTTCAACTCAACAAGAATTTCTAGCATATGTCCTGCACTTAGTATTAAGGAAAGGATGATATGAAGGGAGCAAATCTTTTTGATTCCTGCATGAGGCTCAAGTCGATGAGCGTGAGGCCCAAGTCTGTAATCCAAATAAAGCTTATAATCATGAACAAAACTGGAAACTTAAAATAGTGCAGTGGCTGCTATAGATAGAATTGATTATGGGTTTATGGTTCATAGTCATTTGAAATGGCATCTATGAGAGGAACTTACAATGGGTATTCTCAAATGGGGTTTAAGCAAATCATGTTTAAAAATAACAGGTCATTGAGTGTTCACTACCAGTAGGTGAACTAATAAATTTATGAAATTTTATCATTTGATCACCACAATGACCCAGTGAGAGGGGAACTATTGTCACACCGTACGAATGAGAAGACTAATGTGGGTGGTTAAGTTACTTTTACTTTCCCAAGGTCTCATGTTTGAAGGAGCAATGCCTTGGTTTCCAATCCATATAGACTTAGGAGTCATCGGTACTAGCTCTTCCAAGGTAGTCTTGTTTGCAGAGATTGTGGTTGGTTATCCACAAGTAAACTCATATGCCCCAGATCATAGTCCCTTCCATTTTTGCTTAGAAAATATTATAACTTCCTTTTAAATATCATTTAAGTATTATACTTGATACCTCAATCTTGGTATGATTTTGAAATCAATGTTTTAGTTTATAATATTGTAACTTCTACTTCAAAATTTGAAAGATTATGCATGCTAACTTCTTCTTAGCCCCAGACTGACTTTTGGGTAACAGTGAGATACTTTTAAAAAGCTGCCCAGGACTTCCCTGGTGGTCCAGTGACTAAGACTCTGAGCTCCCCATGCAGGGGGAGCGAGCTAGATCCCACATGCTGCCACTAAAGATCGTACATGCCTCAACCTAAGACCTGCCACAACCAAATAAATAAAATAAAAAAGACTGAATCAAGATGGTAAGTTTTCTTGTTCTCCACATTGCCTGCGAGTTCTTCTGGTTTAAGTCATCTTGCCCTGTAATGTCATATCCTGCTGGAAGGAATTTTCCAGTAGCTCACCGGTGCATGATTTGACTTAGCCAGCATGCACTGTATACCAACCGAGCTCTAAGAACTTTAAAAACTCATTATCTCACGAATCAATCTTGTGTTATAAGGAAACAGACACTAAGAGGTTTGTCCACAGCTAATAAACGGAGATGGAAGAAGTCTCACCCACGTATTTTACCAGAGGTTTCATTAACAATTTTCCATTTTAGCCTTCATTTTAGATTGTGCAATGACAAATTAAATGACTTTTGATCAATAAAACTTTAAAGTGTCTTAAAATACTGTTTCAAGAAAACCCATCTATCTTGATTCTCTGAAACAGACTACTAAACACTCAGCAACAGCTTTAATTAGGAAGTATTTTCTGAGTTACTATTGTAACTTTAGGTTGGTACTATCATTAATTTGTCTAATTCTCTACAGTAGAAGGATAAAATGTTTGATGTGATACCCAACTCTACCAAGTGCTATCTCATAAAATGCTAATCCCAACATTTTAAAGGCAAGTAGTAAGGATGGCCAGAGAAGGCAATTGCACCCCACTCCAGTACTTTTGCCAGGAAAATCCCATGGACAGAGGAGCCTGGTAGGCTGCAGTCCATGGGGTTGCGAAGAGTCAAACACGACTGAGTGACTTCACTTTCACTTTCATGCGTTGGAGAAGGAAATGGCAACCCACTCCAGTGTTCTTACCTGGAGAATCCGAGGAACGGAGGAGCCTGGTGGGCTGCTGTCTATGGGGCTGCACAGAGTCGGACACAACTGAAGTGACTTAGCAGCAGCAGCAGCAGTAAGGATGGCACTGAGGCAAAACTGCACCTCTGCTGCCCTCTAGTGGATAGTTGATTTCAGGACCCACTTGTTCTGTTTTAATGGGAAAAATGCCCTAGGAAAAGGACTTGCCTGGTGGCTCAGGAGTGAAGAATCTGCCTGCAATGCAGAAATGGCAGGAGACTCACTCGGGTTCAATCCCTGGGTCCATCTGGAAGATCCCCTGGGAGAGGTCATAGCAACACGCTCCAGTTCCCCTGCCTGGGGAATCCCATGGACAGAGGAACCTGGTGGGTTACAGTCCATGGGTTCGCGAGAGTCGGACACGACTTAGCAACTAAACAAGAACAAGGTAGTCCTTTCTCCTTTCTCCTCTAGCCTTGTCCAGGTTCCCAAGATACGCTGACATGATCCCTCAGTGTCAAAGCTAATATAACTTTATTTACAGAAATAGGTATTTACAAAAATAGTCACAATCAGTCATTTACATTTTGTGTTTGACTGCTTTTGCACTACAATGGGAGGAACTGAGCAGTTGGGACAGACTGTACGACCCACAAAACCTAGACTACTATCTGCCACTTTGCAGAAAAAGTTTGCCAATCTCTAGTCTATGAGCATATCATTAGTTCTGAAAAATGCTTTGGTTAGTAAGGCCTGATCCCTATCAATATGTTTGGGAAACTCTCCAGAAATACACATGAGCAATAAAGATAACTTTTTAGTTTAATTCCATATTTCCCTACTTTTTCATCTAATACCTATTAACACCCTATTCAGTGGAAGACAATTTGGGAAACTCAAGTTTAAATTTGCTTAAATTTAAGACTTAAAGTGTTATTACACTTATCAACCTTAGAGCTCTGTAGCTTAGACAGTAAAGTGTCTGCCTACAGTGCGGGAGACCCGGCTTTGATCGCTGGGTTGGGAAGATCCCCTGGAGAAGGAAATGGCAACCCACTCCAGTATTCCTGCCTGGAAAATCCCATGGACTGAGGAGCCTGGTAGGCTACAGTCCATGGGGTCACAAAGAGTCCGACATGACTGAGCAACTTCACTTTCACACTTCTTATCAATCTAAAAGGAAATTCTGTCTTGAACATTGTGCCTTGGGTATCAAATGTTATATTGAGTATAATTTACTTTAAAATAGAGACAGTGTGACAAATATGCATTTAACATATTTGTTAAATATGTTAACCTAAGCACCTAGGAGTAGTAAAAAAACACTTTCAAGTATCTAACCCGGGATGGTTAGCCTTTGAAAAATTGGTCAGTCCACAAATCCAGAGGTGGCTACCAACAGCCTTTCAAATATCAGTTCTCCCAGCAGACTTTAATTAGCATTGGAAACCAACATAAATGAGATGTTAAGTGGATTTCAAGCTATGTGTCTTGGCTAAAAATATTGTAAAGCTCCTCCACACTGGAGTTTAGGAATCTAGCTAGGCCAGTAACCTATTCTCATTGCAGTGGCATTCTTGGCCCAGGGCTAAAATTCAGTCCTTGTTCCAGGTACTGTCATCAGCTGATTCTACCTCCTGATTCCATCCAATCTGAAGGTGAGCTCAATCTTGTCACCCATATTACATCTGAATTGAGTGTTTCTGCCAGTTGGAAAACTATGGGTTCCAGTCCCACCTGAGGTGTGTGGTTTCACACCTACTTACTACATCTCCCTCTCATACTCAAATTTGCTTTTTTTCTGCAGCTCATGGCACTTAACTTCCAAGAAGGAAATACATGTTTCCAGAGGTGACTTTCCTCTCCACTTTGCCACACACCTGCACCTTGAATTCAGGCAGGTGTGGAGGGGTAGATGAGATGCCCGCATGAGATGGCGGCATGGATCAGCAGCTTTGCTCTCAGGAGGCTGTCTTTATGAACTTGGAAAATGTGTTTCTTGATCTCTCCTCACTTCTGTGTGGCTCCTCCAGAAGGCTGCTGGAAAACAGACTGGGACAGACAACATGCTGTCTAGTGGGTTGGGTCCACTTGCCCCAGTACAGCCACCCTGGCTAACCATAGCTCTTCTCCTTCAAGGATGAAAGCTCCCTTCCAAACACCCTCCTCCTCTTCCTCTGCGCTTTGCATTAATATTCCCTATTGTTTGCCTCTTGCAGCCAAATGCCTCTTCTCTAGTTCAAAAAGTTACACATTTTTTTAGCTTTTTTTTTTAATTGGCTTTTGGCTGTGCTTGATCGTCATTGCTGTGAGCAGGGGCTACTCTCCAGTTGTGATGCCCGGGTTTCTCCTATTGTGGAGCATGGATTCTAGGGGGAGTGGGCTCAGTAGTTATCGCTCATGGGTTTAGCTGCCCCGTGGCATATGGAATGTTCCCAGATCAGGGATCGAACCCATGTCCCCTGCATCAGCAGGCGAATTCCTTACCACTGGACCACCAGCGAAGTCCCAAAAAGTTATTTTGAGAGCTGACTTTCTAAGCAAGATTGCTAAGTCTTTAAAGATTTCAGATGGTTTTATATACTACCTCCTGGTAGAATATTCAGTTAACTAATGGACTATTCATTCACATGTGAAAATGAACATTTGCTTTTTGCTTTTCACAAACATCCAGTTATCAGATGTGTCCTTTCCTGCCATCAAGTACAGAGTAATTAATTAATTAAAGTAGGTAAGGAACTGAGGAGACCTGCTAGCAAGTTTTAGAAAACTTTGTCAATCACAGCTTAAAAATCAAACAAAAACATGGGGAGGAAGGCAAGGACAGATAACACAGGACACCCAAACTTTTATCCTGAGGTGAGAAACACCAAATAGGATTGATCCTAAGCAAAATCATGAAATAGATCAACCTTTCNAAAAAAAAAAAAAAGAAAGAAAAGAAATGCTAAGAATTAATGTACCTATTACATTACAATAGCTACAATAGCTAAAAATGTTCTGAAAATAAATACTAACTGCTGGAAAGAATGCAGAAAAACAAAAATTCTCATTCATTGCTGGTGAGAATGCAACAGATAGAGTCACCTTAGAAAAGATTTGGGAATTTCTTATCCAGTTAAACATACACTACCTACATATATGTGACACAGTAATTCCATTCCTAGGAATTCACCAGAAAAAAAATCAAAACTACAGTCATATAAAAACATGAATGTGAATGTTAATAGCAAGCTTATTTATGATCTCCAAAAACTGATATTAACTCAAATATCCTGCAGCTGGTGAATGGATAGGCAAACTTGGTACATCCACTGAATGGAATACTCCTTAGCAATAAAAAGGGATATAAGCTACTGATACAGGCAACAAAGTGTACGAATCTCTAATGCAGTATGCTAAATCAAAGAAGTCAGAGACAAGAATCTCTACTGTGTAATTCTACTTACATGGCATTCTGAAAAAGGAACAATTATGGACCTGAAAACAGGTCAGTGGCTGCCAGGGATGACAGTTGGGGTCGTGGCTGGCTACTGTTATGAGTTGAATTGTGTCCCCACCCCCTAAATCAATTCATACAAAGTCCTAATTCCCCAGTACCTCAAAATGTGGCCTTATTTGGAAATGGGGTCATTGCAGATGTATTAAGCTAAGATGAAGTCTTACTGGAGTAGGATGGGCCCTTCCTTCAAAATGACTGGTGTCTTTATTAAAAAAAAAGACAGAGAAACTGTGACATAGACATCCACACAGAGAGAACCCCAGGAGCAGACGAAAGCAGAGATAGCATGGTGATTCCACACACCAAGAACTGCCAGCAAACCAACCAAAGGGAGGGGAGAGGGGCCTAACAGGGCTCACAGGTCTCAGAAGGAACCAGCTCTGCCAACTTTGATCTTGGACTCTGGCCTCCAGAACCAATGTGAAATTAATTTCTGTTGCGCGATTCAGCCAGTTTGCGGTCTTTACGGTCTTTATCATGGCAGCCCTAGGAAACTACAGAGGCAGCACGAGGGGATATGGGGGTGATGAGCTCTTTTGTAAGTAACTCATGATGGCAGTCACATGATTATACATATTTGTCAAAACTCAAATGCGTACACCAAAAGGAATGCATCTACAGTATGTAAATAAAGTAAGCAAAAAAATGTAAGGGTTGTGACTTGAAAAATGTAAACAAAAGATTTCATTGCCTGGTTTAGTAAATTCACATAGCAAAATATTTTCCTGTAACTTTCAAAGATGAAATTCTGATTCTTCACAAATGTACTACTCATATAGTTGTTGTCTCAAGAGTGCCACATTTAAGGTAAAAAAAAAATGTATTTTTAAAAAATTTATGTATCTATTTGGTTGGTTCCAAATTAATAAAGGAGTACATCAAGGCTGTATATTGTCATCCTGCTTATTTAATTTATATGCAGAGAACATCATGTGAAATGCCAGGCTGGATGAAGCACAAGCAGGAATCAAGATTGCTGGGAGAAATATCAATAACCTCAGATATGCAGATGACACCACCCTTATGGCAGAAAGTGAAGAGGAACTAAAGAACCTCTTGATGAAAGTGAAAAACGAGAGTGAAAATGCTGGATTAAAACTCAACATTCAAAAAACGAAGATCAAAGAATCCAGACCCATCACTTCATGGCAAATAGATGGGGAACCAATGGAAACAGTGACAGACTTTATTTTCTAGGGCTCCAAAATCACTTGCAGATGGTGACTGTAGCCTGAAATTAAAAGATGCTTGCTCCTTGGAAGAAAAGCTATGACCAACCTAGACAGCATATTAAAAAGCAAGAGATATTACCTTGCTGTCTGTCTAGTGAAAGCTATGGTTTTTCCAGTAGCCATGTATGGATGTGAGTTGGTCCATAAAGAAAGCTGAGTGCCGAAGAATTGATGCTTTTGAACTGTGGTGTTGGAGAAGACTCTTGAGGGTCCCTTGGACTGCAAGGAGATCCAACCAGTCAATTCTAAAGGAAGTCAGTTCTGAATATTCATTGGAAGGACTGATATTGAAGCTGAAACTCCAATACTTTGGCCACCTGACGTGAAGAATTGACTCATTGGAAAAGAGCCTGGGAAAGACTGAAGGCAGGAGAAGGGGACGATAGAGGATGAGATGTTTGGATGGCATCACCAACTATTTGGACATGAGTTTGAGCATGTTCTGGGAGTTGTCAATGGACAGGGAAGCCTGGCGTGCTGCAATTCATGGGGTCGCAGAGTTGGACATGACTGAGCGAGTGACCTGACCAACATCTATTTGGCTGCACCAGGTCTTATTTGCTGCATGTGGGATCCAGTTCCCCCACCAGGGATTGAGCCCTGCCTGGGCCCTGCATTGGGAGCATGGAGTCTTAGCCACTTAACCACCAGGGAAGTCCCCCAAAGTTAGTATCTTTAATTCAGTATTAGCTATTATTGCAGCCAATGCCTAGGATAGGGTTTCTAGCACCTAAAACAGGCCTAAGGCAAAACTACATTCATAACTACTGAATGAATGATCCATTAGAACTCCTATACTTAAAGTCACTTTTAGTGAAAATGTCAGCAAAACAGGCAAATACAGAAGCAAACCCAGTGTTTCCACTTCCCTACAAATTCTTAAACTTTTGTCATGGATAAAAGACTAGTTATTGTTTTCTTCCATTTTCTTAACAGGAAAATGAATCCAAGTATGTGAATTCAGTTTTAAAAGCTCATTTTTATCAAACTAAGTGCCAGGATTATGAATATTTCTCATCTATAAAGCATTGTAAAGGGTTCCCTGGTGGCTCAGTGGTAAAGAATCTGCCTGTCAGTGTAAGAGACATGGGTTAGATCCCTGATCAGGGAAGATCCCACGTGCCATGAAGCAACTAAGCCTGTGCACCACAGCTACCAAGGTTGTGTTCTAGAGCCTGAGAGCCACAGCTACTGAGCCCACGGAATACAACTGCTGTAGCCCGTGCACCAGCGTGCCCATGCTCTGCAACGAGAAGCTATTGCAATGAGGAGCCTGCACACCTCAGCTAGAGAGTAGCCCTCGCTTGCCACAACTAGATAAAAGCCCCCAGCACAGCCAAAAATAAATAAACATTTTTTTAAAAAGGCATTATACATATGTTAAATAAAGCCACTGAAGAACTGGTGCCCACTGGCACTGCTAATCACACAATGCATTCTACTTGTAACAGACCAAAGGTAATTTAACCAAGTCTTCCGTTCAACTCAACAAGAATTTCTAGCATATGTCCTGCACTTAGTATTAAGGAAAGGATGATATGAAGGGAGCAAATCTTTTTGATTCCTGCATGAGGCTCAAGTCGATGAGCGTGAGGCCCAAGTCTGTAATCCAAATAAAGCTTATAATCATGAACAAAACTGGAAACTTAAAATAGTGCAGTGGCTGCTATAGATAGAATTGATTATGGGTTTATGGTTCATAGTCATTTGAAATGGCATCTATGAGAGGAACTTACAATGGGTATTCTCAAATGGGGTTTAAGCAAATCATGTTTAAAAATAACAGGTCATTGAGTGTTCACTACCAGTAGGTGAACTAATAAATTTATGAAATTTTATCATTTGATCACCACAATGACCCAGTGAGAGGGGAACTATTGTCACACCGTATGAATGAGAAGACTAATGTGGGTGGTTAAGTTACTTTTACTTTCCCAAGGTCTCATGTTTGAAGGAGCAATGCCTTGGTTTCCAATCCATGTAGACTTAGGAGTCATCGGTACTAGCTCTTCCAAGGTAGTCTTGTTTGCAGAGATTGTGGTTGGTTATCCACAAGTAAACTCATATGCCCCAGATCATAGTCCCTTCCATTTTTGCTTAGAAAATATTATAACTTCCTTTTAAATATCATTTAAGTATTATACTTGATACCTCAATCTTGGTATGATTTTGAAATCAATGTTTTAGTTTATAATATTGTAACTTCTACTTCAAAATTTGAAAGATTATGCATGCTAACTTCTTCTTAGCCCCAGACTGACTTTTGGGTAACAGTGAGATACTTTTAAAAAGCTGCCCAGGACTTCCCTGGTGGTCCAGTGACTAAGACTCTGAGCTCCCCATGCAGGGGGAGCGAGCTAGATCCCACATGCTGCCACTAAAGATCGTACATGCCTCAACCTAAGACCTGCCACAACCAAATAAATAAAATAAAAAAGACTGAATCAAGATGGTAAGTTTTCTTGTTCTCCACATTGCCTGCGAGTTCTTCTGGTTTAAGTCATCTTGCCCTGTAATGTCATATCCTGCTGGAAGGAATTTTCCAGTAGCTCACCGGTGCATGATTTGACTTAGCCAGCATGCACTGTATACCAACCGAGCTCTAAGAACTTTAAAAACTCATTATCTCACGAATCAATCTTGTGTTATAAGGAAACAGACACTAAGAGGTTTGTCCACAGCTAATAAACGGAGATGGAAGAAGTCTCACCCACGTATTTTACCAGAGGTTTCATTAACAATTTTCCATTTTAGCCTTCATTTTAGATTGTGCAATGACAAATTAAATGACTTTTGATCAATAAAACTTTAAAGTGTCTTAAAATACTGTTTCAAGAAAACCCATCTATCTTGATTCTCTGAAACAGACTACTAAACACTCAGCAACAGCTTTAATTAGGAAGTATTTTCTGAGTTACTATTGTAACTTTAGGTTGGTACTATCATTAATTTGTCTAATTCTCTACAGTAGAAGGATAAAATGTTTGATGTGATACCCAACTCTACCAAGTGCTATCTCATAAAATGCTAATCCCAACATTTTAAAGGCAAGTAGTAAGGATGGCCAGAGAAGGCAATTGCACCCCACTCCAGTACTTTTGCCAGGAAAATCCCATGGACAGAGGAGCCTGGTAGGCTGCAGTCCATGGGGTTGCGAAGAGTCAAACACGACTGAGTGACTTCACTTTCACTTTCATGCGTTGGAGAAGGAAATGGCAACCCACTCCAGTGTTCTTACCTGGAGAATCCGAGGAACGGAGGAGCCTGGTGGGCTGCTGTCTATGGGGCTGCACAGAGTCGGACACAACTGAAGTGACTTAGCAGCAGCAGCAGCAGTAAGGATGGCACTGAGGCAAAACTGCACCTCTGCTGCCCTCTAGTGGATAGTTGATTTCAGGACCCACTTGTTCTGTTTTAATGGGAAAAATGCCCTAGGAAAAGGACTTGCCTGGTGGCTCAGGAGTGAAGAATCTGCCTGCAATGCAGAAATGGCAGGAGACTCACTCGGGTTCAATCCCTGGGTCCATCTGGAAGATCCCCTGGGAGAGGTCATAGCAACACGCTCCAGTTCCCCTGCCTGGGGAATCCCATGGACAGAGGAACCTGGTGGGTTACAGTCCATGGGTTCGCGAGAGTCGGACACGACTTAGCAACTAAACAAGAACAAGGTAGTCCTTTCTCCTTTCTCCTCTAGCCTTGTCCAGGTTCCCAAGATACGCTGACATGATCCCTCAGTGTCAAAGCTAATATAACTTTATTTACAGAAATAGGTATTTACAAAAATAGTCACAATCATTCATTTACATTTTGTGTTTGACTGCTTTTGCACTACAATGGGAGGAACTGAGCAGTTGGGACAGACTGTACGACCCACAAAACCTAGACTACTATCTGCCACTTTGCAGAAAAAGTTTGCCAATCTCTAGTCTATGAGCATATCATTAGTTCTGAAAAATGCTTTGGTTAGTAAGGCCTGATCCCTATCAATATGTTTGGGAAACTCTCCAGAAATACACATGAGCAATAAAGATAACTTTTTAGTTTAATTCCATATTTCCCTACTTTTTCATCTAATACCTATTAACACCCTATTCAGTGGAAGACAATTTGGGAAACTCAAGTTTAAATTTGCTTAAATTTAAGACTTAAAGTGTTATTACACTTATCAACCTTAGAGCTCTGTAGCTTAGACAGTAAAGTGTCTGCCTACAGTGCGGGAGACCCGGCTTTGATCGCTGGGTTGGGAAGATCCCCTGGAGAAGGAAATGGCAACCCACTCCAGTATTCCTGCCTGGAAAATCCCATGGACTGAGGAGCCTGGTAGGCTACAGTCCATGGGGTCACAAAGAGTCCGACATGACTGAGCAACTTCACTTTCACACATCAATCTAAAAGGAAATTCTGTCTTGAACATTGTGCCTTGGGTATCAAATGTTATATTGAGTATAATTTACTTTAAAATAGAGACAGTGTGACAAATATGCATTTAACATATTTGTTAAATATGTTAACCTAAGCACCTAGGAGTAGTAAAAAAACACTTTCAAGTATCTAACCCGGGATGGTTAGCCTTTGAAAAATTGGTCAGTCCACAAATCCAGAGGTGGCTACCAACAGCCTTTCAAATATCAGTTCTCCCAGCAGACTTTAATTAGCATTGGAAACCAACATAAATGAGATGTTAAGTGGATTTCAAGCTATGTGTCTTGGCTAAAAATATTGTAAAGCTCCTCCACACTGGAGTTTAGGAATCTAGCTAGGCCAGTAACCTATTCTCATTGCAGTGGCATTCTTGGCCCAGGGCTAAAATTCAGTCCTTGTTCCAGGTACTGTCATCAGCTGATTCTACCTCCTGATTCCATCCAATCTGAAGGTGAGCTCAATCTTGTCACCCATATTACATCTGAATTGAGTGTTTCTGCCAGTTGGAAAACTATGGGTTCCAGTCCCACCTGAGGTGTGTGGTTTCACACCTACTTACTACATCTCCCTCTCATACTCAAATTTGCTTTTTTTCTGCAGCTCATGGCACTTAACTTCCAAGAAGGAAATACATGTTTCCAGAGGTGACTTTCCTCTCCACTTTGCCACACACCTGCACCTTGAATTCAGGCAGGTGTGGAGGGGTAGATGAGATGCCCGCATGAGATGGCGGCATGGATCAGCAGCTTTGCTCTCAGGAGGCTGTCTTTATGAACTTGGAAAATGTGTTTCTTGATCTCTCCTCACTTCTGTGTGGCTCCTCCAGAAGGCTGCTGGAAAACAGACTGGGACAGACAACATGCTGTCTAGTGGGTTGGGTCCACTTGCCCCAGTACAGCCACCCTGGCTAACCATAGCTCTTCTCCTTCAAGGATGAAAGCTCCCTTCCAAACACCCTCCTCCTCTTCCTCTGCGCTTTGCATTAATATTCCCTATTGTTTGCCTCTTGCAGCCAAATGCCTCTTCTCTAGTTCAAAAAGTTACACATTTTTTTAGCTTTTTTTAAAATTGGCTTTTGGCTGTGCTTGATCGTCATTGCTGTGAGCAGGGGCTACTCTCCAGTTGTGATGCCCAGGTTTCTCCTATTGTGGAGCATGGATTCTAGGGGGAGTGGGCTCAGTAGTTATCGCTCATGGGTTTAGCTGCCCCGTGGCATATGGAATGTTCCCAGATCAGGGATCGAACCCATGTCCCCTGCATCAGCAGGCGAATTCCTTACCACTGGACCACCAGCGAAGTCCCAAAAAGTTATTTTGAGAGCTGACTTTCTAAGCAAGATTGCTAAGTCTTTAAAGATTTCAGATGGTTTTATATACTACCTCCTGGTAGAATATTCAGTTAACTAATGGACTATTCATTCACATGTGAAAATGAACATTTGCTTTTTGCTTTTCACAAACATCCAGTTATCAGATGTGTCCTTTCCTGCCATCAAGTACAGAGTAATTAATTAATTAAAGTAGGTAAGGAACTGAGGAGACCTGCTAACAAGTTTTAGAAAACTTTGTCAATCACAGCTTAAAAATCAAAACAAAAACATGGGGAGGAAGGCAAGGACAGATAACACAGGACACCCAAACTTTTATCCTGAGGTGAGAAACACCAAATAGGACTGATCCTAAGCAAAATCATGAAATAGATCAACCTTTCTCTCCTTCAGCATCCTATCCCTTGCTCCTCCTCTCAATTTCTGCTTCTCCCACCAGCTCACCACATATCCTCCCTTCTAGACACTGTTCTGTGTCCCATTCCAAGTCTCACTGCCCTCTTATAGGATGCCTGAAAAATCTTACGTTTTAAAGACTGATGCAGGGTGGTGGTGGTTTCGGGGTACCTACAGGCATTTACATTTTTTGAATATTTTGCATTTTATGTTTTAATTGAAGGGTCATTGCCTTACAATATTGTGTTGATTTTTGCCATATATCAACACGGATCAGCCATAGGGATACATATGTCTTGAACCTCCCTCCCCATCCTATCCCAGCCCTCTAGGTTGTTTTAATGGAGTTTCCTAGAACTCAGGGCAAAGGGTCCAAATCTTTAATGGAACAATTTCACTTGATTTGAGCTGCACAAGCCTCAAAATACTCAACACTCTAATTCCTATCAAGAGGCACTTCTTTAGTCACGTGACGGACAGACCCTGCCTCCCCCCGCTGCTCCCACAATGCCCCAGTGCAAAGCTTCAAGTGCCTTGCCTGTCACAAGAGCTCCGGTCTACCAGATGCCTTGTACTTTTAACAGGATGACTCTCTCTCTGTTGAGTGATTTTGGCTCACTCTTAAGCCCAGTTCTCTTATCTCCCTTCCACAGTGTCTTTCCAGATTCCTGTCTTCCCCNCATATGGAATGTTCCCAGATCAGGGATCGAACCCATGTCCCCTGCATCAGCAGGCGAATTCCTTACCACTGGACCACCAGCGAAGTCCCAAAAAGTTATTTTGAGAGCTGACTTTCTAAGCAAGATTGCTAAGTCTTTAAAGATTTCAGATGGTTTTATATACTACCTCCTGGTAGAATATTCAGTTAACTAATGGACTATTCATTCACATGTGAAAATGAACATTTGCTTTTTGCTTTTCACAAACACCCAGTTATCAGATGTGTCCTTTCCTGCCATCAAGTACAGAGTAATTAATTAATTAAAGTAGGTAAGGAACTGAGGAGACCTGCTAGCAAGTTTTAGAAAACTTTGTCAATCACAGCTTAAAAATCAAACAAAAACATGGGGAGGAAGGCAAGGACAGATAACACAGGACACCCAAACTTTTATCCTGAGGTGAGAAACACCAAATAGGATTGATCCTAAGCAAAATCATGAAATAGATCAACCTTTCTCTCCTTCAGCATCCTATCCCTTGCTCCTCCTCTCAATTTCTGCTTCTCCCACCAGCTCACCACATATCCTCCCTTCTAGACACTGTTCTGTGTCCCATTCCAAGTCTCACTGCCCTCTTATAGGATGCCTGAAAAATCTTACGTTTTAAAGACTGATGCAGGGTGGTGGTGGTTTCGGGGTACCTACAGGCATTTACATTTTTTGAATATTTTGCATTTTATGTTTTAATTGAAGGGTCATTGCCTTACAATATTGTGTTGATTTTTGCCATATATCAACACGGATCAGCCATAGGGATACATATGTCTTGAACCTCCCTCCCCATCCTATCCCAGCCCTCTAGGTTGTTTTAATGGAGTTTCCTAGAACTCAGGGCAAAGGGTCCAAATCTTTAATGGAACAATTTCACTTGATTTGAGCTGCACAAGCCTCAAAATACTCAACACTCTAATTCCTATCAAGAGGCACTTCTTTAGTCACGTGACGGACAGACCCTGCCTCCCCCCGCTGCTCCCACAATGCCCCAGTGCAAAGCTTCAAGTGCCTTGCCTGTCACAAGAGCTCCGGTCTACCAGATGCCTTGTACTTTTAACAGGATGACTCTCTCTCTGTTGAGTGATTTTGGCTCACTCTTAAGCCCAGTTCTCTTATCTCCCTTCCACAGTGTCTTTCCAGATTCCTGTCTTCCCCACATCCATCCGTTCTACAAAGATTTGCCATAGATTCTCAAGACAGGCAGCTGAAATTTAAGGCTACATTTTCAGATTATGTGCAGACAGTCTGAGGTTAGTATTCTGGCTAGTTATGTTAAAAGCACAAGGTAGGCATGGTTTCATTTGCTCTTGTTGATTTGTACACTTCATTTGGAGAATGAGTGCAAAGATTTAGATTTAGGCAGACACCATAGGGTTTTCTAGGTGGCTCGGTGGTTAAAAATCTGCCTACCAATGCAGAAGTTGCAAGAGACACAGATTTGACGGCTGGGTTGGGAAGATCCCCTGGAGAAGGAAATAGCAACCAACTTCAGTATTCTTGCTTGGAAAATCCCATGGACAGAAGTGCCTGGTGGGATACAGTCCATGGGACTGCAGAGTTGGACATGATGGAGCATATGCGCACGCAGGTAACACACATACGTACATGTACACACATACGTACATACACACACACACACACCATTATCTTCAGTCACCAGGAAGGAAGTAAACACTGGTTTTGTCTGAAAGTATCTTTGTTTCACTTCCCTTGACAGGTATCCTTCTTGTTTAGAATTCAGGCTTAGCAATTAGTAGGGTACCTTCAAAGGACTGAAAGGAACTATCTTCTGGCTTTTACTATTTTTGTTCAGAAGTCTGCTATCAGTTGAATTACTGCTACCATTCGCTCATTTAAGTTTTGTCTTCTGTACTCAGGTCAGGTTCTCCTCTTGTCTTTAAATTCCAGTGATTTCACTACGATGCATCTGGATACAGGTTCCTTTTTATTTACGTTGTCTGGGATTTACTGAACTACCTGAAGCTGTAACTTGTCCATCTCGGAAAATTCTCAAGTCCTATACTGCTTCTGCCCTATCCTCTCCCCTTTCTCAGACTCTAAATAAATACATAAGACTTTCTTACAGAATCCAGTAGGTTTCTTATCTTCTGGGGGCCTACTTTCCATCCTTTTTCTCTCCTTCCTTCAGTTTCAAATAGTCCTCCTGACCTATACTTCTTGTCTTAAAGTAAGTCAACTGTAGACTCCACTTCTTAGCTGCTTCTTCCTACGTGGGCAACCTCCCAAGGCAAAGTAGGCCCAAGTCTCATCTCTCTAGACTTCTCCTGGATTCCAGTCTTCTAATAACAAATTATATTGACAGTGCTTTGTTTTTAGCAGTAAAACATATTCTTTGATTTCATTCTGACGTTTTGCTTTTCTTCAGCAGGAGAGCTTCATTACCTAGCCCTCCGTAACCAGCATCAGAGTCTGCACTGTGGTTATTGACACAACAGTGTCAAGAAGCATTGACCGTCCTTTCTCCCAAGATATGAAAGGATTATCAAAGTTGTAACTGGGTATCAGACATGACACATTTAAAACAAAATGTATTTGCTCATTTATAACACAGCCACCAAGGACTGTAAGAACAAAGACTGTTCTTCACTTTTGGAAACAAAGATAACACTTTCTCAGGAAACTGATCTGCTACCTGCTATAATAATATGGTTGGGACTGATTTTGAATAAAGAATATATTAAGTTCTCAGAATTTTTTTTAAAAGGCATCTAATAAATCTATACAGTGAATAGCATGTCTTTATTCTATTTACAGTACATTTGTTATAAATATAATACATTTTTGAAAAGCTTATTTTTAATTAACTTGAGTAGATTTATATTTTAAACAGATCAACTCAATTGTTAAAGTGACATAATAAAGAATATGATAATTTAAATGACAAAAATCTCATATTGTGAAATAGTGCACTCTATGCTGAGATGAATGAGGGGGGGAAAGTCAAACTCCTTTCAAAACTATATTCAAAGCATCAGAAAAAAATTTTTTTCTTTTTACAAAGTTATGTATAAGCCATAGGAACGACCAGATACTTAAGTATGAAGACTCATAACCAAAGTTCAAAACTGATTTTAGAGAATGGTGTGAAGTAAGACAAGAAACCGTGTATTTGCCACTCTATAGAACTTCACAGTAAAGCTGGAATTTATAGACTAATGGCTTAACAGGAGTATTGCCAACAAGGCCTTTTCTTCCTCAGATCATCTCCTAATGTTCATATACCTTCAGTAAGTTGTAACAGCAGACTTAGACACTGGTTTTAAGAGGGGGGCTTAATAAGGTGCATGGATATGCTGAAATTCTGTATTATGAGCATGTAAATTATTACCAGGGTTTAAAGAAATACAAAAAAAGAATTTAAGTATTCTCAGTCCAACGTGCTTTGCATCATCAACAAATAGACAAACCAAAAGTATTCTGCGGTGATCCGACACCAACCTCCCGAACAAGTTAGGCATTTCAAATACTGCTGTAAAACCCATTCAGTAAAATAAAACTGATTCCTGTGCATTTCAGTATAAATCTGTAAGTTGTCACACATTATTGATGATGATCAGGGCAGGCATGGAGCTCTGCTGACTTGTTTCAAACACCGTGACTTGGTCCGATAACTTGGCGAATACCCTGGGAGTTCCAAGGTTATAAACACCTGTGTGGACAAAGCATGCTTTCAGCTGCAAACTGTGAATCTCCTGGCTTTTAAGCTGAAGTTTATACTGTGTTTGTCCCAGCCATGTAAATGATCCATGGATTTCCAAAGCTTCTGGGCTAAGGGAGGAGGAAAATGGTGAGTTAGAGGATATTTTTTTCTTCAGGAATTTTTTCCCAAAGCCCCAATAACACATCCCTTTCATCCAGCAACTCTAATTCTAGAAATTATTTATGATGCCAACTGTTTATTATTAATAATAACATCAATAGTAATAACTAATATTACTATTTCTATAATAATTAACATTTATTAACAGTTACTATGTTCTACACATAATGCTAAGAATGAATTATCTCATTTAACACTCACAACAGCAGTCAGTAAATAGGGAACCTGATTTCAAACCTGAGCTTTTAACCCCCTGGTTCTCCATACATAAAAATAAATGTATATATAAGAATGGTTATAATATTGAGACTTTATAATATTGAAACATGGAGAGCAACCCAGTGTCTACCAATAAGACATTAGTTAATTAATTTATGATACACAAAATGTGTTCAGATTCCAGAGAGCTGACCCAGATCCTGTTTGCAGTGTTATACCGTAATTAATAATCAGCATATGCTTCACGCTGCTTTTCTAAAGATCCCCAAATTTTCTGAATTCTGAAAACCACCTAGGCTCTTAGGAGTGCCAATACAGATCTGCCCTTTTTTTTTTTTTTCTGTTAAGCACGGTTTTATAAATCAGAAAACAAGACCAAAAAAAACTTCTATCATGAACTTACTGATTTTCAAGTTTAGAGTTCTTTATCACCAACAAGCTTTTTATAAAAATTGTCGCCTCTGGCCAGAATTGCTGCTTTTGGAAACCAGTTTTCATTTGCGACTACTGAAATGCTAAGACAAATCTCTGTAACTCTTCTCTAACACACTTCTTTTTTTATTTGGCTGTGCCAAGTCTTAGTTTCAGCACACAGGATCTTCAATCTTAGCTGTGGCATGTGGGATCTAGTTCCCCAACCAGGGATTGAACCTGGGATGCCTGCCTTCAGAGCACAGAGTCGACAAGTCCCTTTGCTAACACTTCTTAATACCAAACACAAAAGGGTATGCCTGAGTAAATTCTATCTATATTGGATAATTATTTGCGTAATTTCAAAATATTAAACTACTTTCAACTCAATGTTTAACTACAAAATAAACCTGCCCTAAATAAATCTTTACCTGGTTGTCTTATGCCGAAGATCAACTATTACATCGACGTCGGCCTTGGAACAATTGGAAAGTAAAAGGGTCACTGGTACTAAACAAAGGCTGTGGAAAAGAAAAACCAAAAAAGATTAGTGGGGTATTGAAAACAAAAACACTTTCTTGAAAATAAAACTTACAGTTACCTAACAGCATAAGATCCTTAAAAACAATTATATTCAAGTAAAGAAAAAAACTGAGTTCTAAAATCACTCAAGCCAAATGAGTTGCATAAATAAGAAGTAAAATGTATTAATACAATGCTTGAATACTAAATATAAGAATATATACATTCACAAAACCATTTTTATTTCCTTTTATTAAAGCTAATCTTTAAAAGTAACCAGAATGTTTCTAGGCTATTTCCCAAAATGAAAAACAGAAGGAAACAACTGCAACTAAGAAAGACAAATGGAGGTGAAAAAATATTGTGAAAATGCCAACAACCAATGCTGTTCTTTGTGTTTCTCAAAAATTACTTAACTTTGAGAACTTGGCCTAGATTGACATTTGCTATCCTATCAAATCTGCACAGAAGCCATCATGTTTGGGAGACTATGAGAATTATTTCTGTATAACAAGTTATGAAAAAGCCCTTTCAAGTAGACATATTTGCTCACTTAACCTAGTTTCTGATCTCACTTAGCACAGGAGAAAGGACAGGGAGTGGGAGAACAGGACCTAAGAACAGACTGGTGCAGAGTTCTTATTAGTTCAGTTCAGTCACTCAGTCACGTCCGACTCTTTGCAACCCCATGAATTGCAGCACGCCAGGCCTCCCTGTTCATCACCATCTCTCAGAGTTCACTCAGACTCACATCCATCGAGTCCATGATGCCATCCAGTCATCTCATCCTCGGTCGTCCCCTTCTTCTCCTGCCCCCAATCCCTCCCAGCATCAGAGTCTTTTCCAATGAGTCAACTCTTCGCATGAGGTGGCCAAAGTACTGGANTTTTTTTTTTTTTTCTGTTAAGCACGGTTTTATAAATCAGAAAACAAGACCAAAAAAAACTTCTATCATGAACTTACTGATTTTCAAGTTTAGAGTTCTTTATCACCAACAAGCTTTTTATAAAAATTGTCGCCTCTGGCCAGAATTGCTGCTTTTGGAAACCAGTTTTCATTTGCGACTACTGAAATGCTAAGACAAATCTCTGTAACTCTTCTCTAACACACTTTTTTTTTTTTTGGCTGTGCCAAGTCTTAGTTTCAGCACACAGGATCTTCAATCTTAGCTGCGGCATGTGGGATCTAGTTCCCCAACCAGGGATTGAACCTGGGATGCCTGCCTTCAGAGCACAGAGTCGACAAGTCCCTTTGCTAACACTTCTTAATACCAAACACAAAAGGGTATGCCTGAGTAAATTCTATCTATATTGGATAATTATTTGCGTAATTTCAAAATATTAAACTACTTTCAACTCAATGTTTAACTACAAAATAAACCTGCCCTAAATAAATCTTTACCTGGTTGTCTTATGCCGAAGATCAACTATTACATCGACGTCGGCCTTGGAACAATTGGAAAGTAAAAGGGTCACTGGTACTAAACAAAGGCTGTGGAAAAGAAAAACCAAAAAAGATTAGTGGGGTATTGAAAACAAAAACACTTTCTTGAAGATAAAACTTACAGTTACCTAACAGCATAAGATCCTCAAAAACAATTATATTCAAGTAAAGAAAAAAACTGAGTTCTAAAATCACTCAAGCCAAATGAGTTGCATAAATAAGAAGTAAAATGTATTAATACAATGCTTGAATACTAAATATAAGAATATATACATTCACAAAACCATTTTTATTTCCTTTTATTAAAGCTAATCTTTAAAAGTAACCAGAATGTTTCTAGGCTATTTCCCAAAATGAAAAACAGAAGGAAACAACTGCAACTAAGAAAGACAAATGGAGGTGAAAAAATATTGTGAAAATGCCAACAACCAATGCTGTTCTTTGTGTTTCTCAAAAATTACTTTACTTTGAGAACTTGGCCTAGATTGACATTTGCTATCCTATCAAATCTGCACAGAAGCCATCATGTTTGGGAGACTATGAGAATTATTTCTGTATAACAAGTTATGAAAAAGCCCTTTCAAGTAGACATATTTGCTCACTTAACCTAGTTTCTGATCCCACTTAGCACAGGAGAAAGGACAGGGAGTGGGAGAACAGGACCTAAGAACAGACTGGTGCAGAGTTCTTATTAGTTCAGTTCAGTCACTCA
>SJYW01016006.1:7099-36870 GCA_006410735.1 Raphicerus campestris
CTCAGAACAGACCACTGCTTGCCTTTTTGTTATTTTATTGAAGTTCAATGTGCTTTAATTGACACAAGAGTCTGGAATGCTCTGAAACTCTGATTAATGGGACAGCCTCCTTGGGTAATTTAAACTTCCTTTCTCATTCATAACCTCAACCACAAGGTTAAACTGGCACCCTGTTCTTTTTGAATTTCATGAGTAAAGAACGCACTGAAAACCCATTACTCTAGCCAGAATGAGTTATATTTCCTCCAGATCTACTTTCTGACAAATAGCACATCCTAAACCAGGTAGCTGACTAAGTCCTTAGTCACAGAAACAGAAGTTTTTCATCTGAAGTCAGTCTTTTCTCCTCTGAGTTGGCCAGGCTGCCCCATCTGCTCTGGGACACTACAGCCCCATGAGTAAATTAGAAACCTAACTTAAAGGGAGTGAGATACTCAGAGAAAAACCCCAGCATCCTGTACTCTCTGAGTGTAGCTTCACACAAGGACATTTAGGAAAGAAAATGCAAATAGTTTGACATAGACTAAGAATTAGTAGGCTCTGTGGTCTGATACTAGGGAGTCTGGGAAGACCCTAATGTCACCTCCCCCCATAGGACTGTGGTCTGCTGACGTGAGGCTCTTATCCCTCCTCAAAGGTCAAGTGATTAAAGCTCCAATGTGTTGTTAGTCACATCTTCATGTGAATACATAACTTGAAATAGGTTTGGAGAGAAGAAGAGAGTAAGAAGAACAATATAGCTTACAGGATATATGTCACACCTCAAGTCAGAACCTTGGAGAGCTAGATGTCTTTGGGAAAGTTGTTTCACTTCCCTGTAGATCATGATAGTTGATCTAACTTAATGATCTTACCTCCCTCTCCCCTTCCTTTCTCCCTTTCTTCCATTTCCTGTCTCTCTTCCTTTTCTACAAGTATTTGTTCAACCCCTATTATGACTTGGTCCTATGGCATTGGAAATATAACTAGAAGTAAAATAGACAAGGAAGCCTGGCGTGCTGCAGTCCATGGGGTTGCAAAGAGTTGGACACGACTGATCAACTGAACAACAACAAAAATAGGCTAAGTCTCCATCCCACGTAACTTACATTCTGATGAGGGAAACACAGCAAACAAATAACTAGATCTATAATACAGATAGACCTCGGTTTACATTGTTCCAATTTACATGAATTTCAATCACCATAGTTGAGTTAAGAATAGTCAACCAATAACACACTTCAAATTTCAGTCATTACCATATACTAATTAAGAGCAATTGCATAAAATACAAATTTCACTGCTAACTCTCCAGTCCAAAAATATTTGTTATGGTATGGTCAGTGACCAATCACATCCTTTTTTTTTTTTAAGGAAAATAGTTATTTGTTTGCCTGGGCCGAGTCTTAGTTGACAAGGGACTTTCGATTTTCCTTGCAGCATGTGGGATCTTTCTTAGTTGCAGCATGCAAACTCTTAGCTGCAGCAGGTGGGAGTCAGTTCTCTGACCAGGGAACAAATCAGGGTCCCCTGCATTGGGAGTGCAGAGTTTTAACCGCTAGACCACCAGAGAAGTCCCACCAGTCGTTCTTTTCAAAGTCAGTCAGTGGCCGGTCACTACTCATCTGTTGTTCAGTTCACATAAGAGCAGCAAAACATCTAGTTCAGTTGTCTCTTGTCTTCCAGTGACAGAGAAATATTGAAGGCGCAATAATTCAACTATTAAAACACTACTGCTATTGAATAATGCTCCAGGTCACCTTGATTCTCTTGAATAGAAATGTGAAAGTTTGTTTTTTACCACCAAACACAACTTCATCTAATGGACCCTGGGGTTTTTTCAACCTTTAAAGCTTGATAGATGGACTTCCCTCGTGGCTCATCTGGTAAAGAATCCACCTCTAATGTGGGAGACCTGGGTTCAATCCCTGGGTTGGGTAGATCCCCTGGAGAAGGGAAAGGCTACCCACTCCAGTATTCTGGCCTAGAGAATTCCACGGACTGTATAGTCCATGCAGTCACAGAGTCGGACATGACTGAGCGACTTTCACTCACTCAGATGAACTTTATTAACAGGTTGTTGGTGATAAAACTAGATATATAGATATATAGATATATGAATAATTTCATGCAATTTTTTAAGCTGAATTTTGAAAGAAATACATGTCATGTAGTTGAAAATATTCAAGCATATAGCAAGTAGTATGCACACAGCATGTCAGGAACTTTTACTGCTCTGTGTAAGTAACTTTACAAGTTTTTAATAGAAAGTAACATGGACATGGACATAAACTTGGGCAAGCTCTGGGAGATGGTGAGGGACAGAGAAGCCTGGCGTGCTGCAGTCCATGTGGTCAGGAAGAGTCAGACATGACTTGGCAACGTAACAATAGAAAGCAAGTGGAGTTATAGAATAAAAAGCTGACTGTGAGATAAAGGGAACAGTGCCTCTGAGAGGCTATAGATTTGCAGCCAGAGGAACTTGAAAAGGCGACTTTATGGGCTTAAATGAAGAAAGTGAGTGTGACTTGTGATGAAAAGGATAAGGATGTCCCAGAGGAAAGCACACCAGCAAAAACTCCACATTAAAGGAACTCTTAGAGATTTTTCATGACATTGGAAACAACGGACAGAATATTAAAAGCTGCTCCAAACTTAAAAAGGGGCATGACTGTTCACCAAGGAATATAAATAATGTTTTCTCCATGTCATAAGTTTTACACTGAGAATAAAGAGGCAAATACTGTTCACACTACTCTTTATAAATTATTTCAATTGGCAAATATATATGTAATATAAAATTTACCATTTTAACCATTTTTAAATGTAAAGTATCATTAAGTATGTTGACACTGTTGTACAACCATCACCAATATCCATGTCCAGAACTTTTTAATCATCCTATACTGAAAATCTGTATTGATTAAACACTAATTCCCCATTGCCTTTCCCCCCGTTCCTGGTATCCTCTATTCTACTTTCTTTCTCGATGAATTTCACTACTCCAGATACCTCATATAAGTGGAGACATATAGTATATATCTTTTTGTGATTGACTTATTTCACTCAGCATAATGTCTTTTTAATTTAATTTTTAAAATGCATTTTACTTTATTTCTTTGGCTGCATTGAGTCTTAGATGTGGCATATAAGCTTATTGCCCAGCAGCATGTGGGATCTTGTGGTATCTTAGTTCCTTGACCAGAGATCGAACCTGTGTCCCCTGCATCAGAAGGCAGATTCTTAACCACTGGACCACCAGGGAAGTCCCCCCAAAATAATGTCTTTAAGGTTCATTAATGTTGTAACGTGTCAAAATTCACTTTCATTTTTAGGCTGAAAAGTATTCAGTATATATATATACTACACTTTATTTACCCCATTTTTAGATTGTTTATACATTTTGGCCATTATGAATAATGCTGCCATGAATATTGGTGTGCAAATATATATTCAAGTCCTTAGTTTTTAATTCTTTCATACATATACCTAAATGTTAAACTAGAATTGTTGAATCATACTATAATTCTATGTTTAATTTTTTGAGGCGCTGCCATGCTATCTTCCATAGTGTCTGTACCTTTTTGCATCTCTGAAGCAACACACAAGGTTCTAATTTCTCCACGTCCTCAACAACACTTGTTATTTTGTTTTTCTTTTTAAATTAACAGTCATCTTAATGGATTTGCAACAGTACCTCATTGTGTTCTGCTTTGCATTTCAGTAATGATTTAGAGATGCTGAACATCTTTTCACATAACTTTCGGCCACCTATATATCTTCTTTTGAGAAATGTCCATTCAACTATTATGTTTTCTATAAAGAAACAGAACATTTAAATTCTTGATATATTCCTAATGTTTTAAATTACAATGTAGTAAATAAATTTTTATTATACAAGTTTTTTCACATTTCTATATATGTTTATAATCAATAATAGGAGAGTTTTTAATGTTTTGACCAAAAATTTTAATGGTCTTTCATGGAGCAATCATAATTTCCCCCATTTATTAAGAATGCTTTGCATGATTGTATTACCATTTTGGTGATCCCTCAATACCATGTAAAGTGAGGATTCCTCTAGAGTGTTATACTAATGACCAGGGAGATGAAAATAAAGCAGGATGAGAGGATAAATAATGATGCACTGTAATGGGAGAATGGGCTATTTATTTTATCTTTTTAAATATCAGCTTTATTATTATTATTATTTTTTTTTTTTGGCTGTGCCATGCAGTTTGTGGGATCTTAGTTCCCTAACCTGGGATTGAACCTGGGCTCTTGGAAGTGAAAGTACAGAGTCTTCACCACTGGACCACCTGAGTCAGGGAGCTAGGTTCCTGCAAGCCATGTGATGTGGCCAAAAACAAAACAAAATGAAGTGAAGCAAAAAAAAGAGAGAGAGAGAGTAGGCTATTTATGTTGGTTGTTAGGCAGTGCCAACTCCGGGAAAGTGAGATTTGAGTAGAGGCCTAAAGAGTGAAGAAGGTAGCCATATCCTTGCCCATGGGAAGTGCTTTCCAGGCTTAGGGAATAGCAAGTGCAAAGGCCTTGGATGGGGTCCTACTTGGCCTGTTAGGGAAATAGCAAATATCTCAGTGTGGCAGGAGCACAGTGGGGAAGGGGAGAGTGGTAGCAGATAAAGATGGAAAGGCAGGCAGGGGTCAGATCATGTAGGATCTTGTTGGACATGGTGTATATTTTGGATTTTATTCTAAAAATTTATTATAATAAATTAATTTATTTATTATAAAATTTATTAATTTATTAAAAATAAATTAAATTTATTTCTATTTTATTCTAAAGATGGGAAGCCATTGGTGGTCTGAGAGTGATGTCATGTTAGTTTACAGGGCATCTGATTGGTTAGGGGTGAGTTCCCCTCAGAAGAGAAAAGGAGAGAATAAAGATACAAGAGATTAACTTCACCTACTTCATAATTTGTCTAATGGCCAGTCTTTGCTTGGAAATGAAGAGAGGATAAAAGATTTCTGTGGAGACTATGACCTGCTTGTAGTTTTATTGAGCATGTCATATGTAGCAAGGAAGCTTCTCAACTCTTTCAGTCTCCTGGAATTTTCCCAAGAGGCTTTCACCCAGGGCATGGAAGACTGAAGGTCTCTAGTGAACAGAGCTATCAGAGGACATGCATGCATGCTAAGTCACTTCAGTCATGTCCAACTCTTTGCAACCCTATGGACTGTAGCCTACCAGGCTCCTCTGTCCATGGGATTCTCCAGGCAAGAATACTGGAGTGGGTTGCCATGCCCTCCTCCAGGGGATCTTCCCGACCCAGGGATTGAACCCAGGTCTCTGGCATTGCAGGCAGATTCTTTACTGTCTGAGCTACCGGGGAAGTCCTCAGAGGACACGAACTTACTAATTTCTTTCTAGAGAAGCAGAAGCCAGATTTCTCTACCCACCAAGCCAGGTTCACAAACCTACAAGCCCATGATTTAACACATCATGCAGGCTATATATAAATGTGCCAATGACCCTGATGTTCTTTCTGATCGTAAAGAACCATGCCCCTCATATATTTTTTTTTATCATTCCCAAAGAATATTCATGCAGAGAATCAGTAGTGATATCTTTCTCCAAAAGGAAATTACACTTAATTGAAAATCTCAGTGTCTTTTTCTTTCACTATTTTTTGTTTTTCTTTTTTTAAATTGGAGAATAATTGCTTTGCAATGTTGTCTTGGTTTAAGCCATACAACAATGTGAATCAGCCATATGTCAGTGTCTTTTAGTGACCTTTCAATTCGAAGTTTAACGTGACTTGACCACTTAAAAGACCTTTTATAAAAAAGACTCCCGGATTTGGTAAAAAAAAAAAAAAAACTCTAAATTGGTCAGACATTATTAACTAACATCTAAATATTCATTGTTTTCTTAACACACTACAAGCCCTTAAAAGTTATGGTACCTTCACTAAGCAACTTGATGCAAAAAGTAAGAAACATCCCCAATATCATTGATTTACAAAGCAGAAATTTCAAGTTTTAAGAAGTTTTCAAGTTTTAACTTGAAAAAGCTTATGCTTGCTGCATTCTAACTGTAGAGAGCCAAGAAGAGAAAAGCAAATACAGAGAGCATTTTTATTAAGGGTTAAGTGGATTTTCTTTGTGTTGAACTTTTCAAAAAGATCTATTGAAATATTTGTACTACTAAGAAATTGTATACATGCTGATTTTTTTTGCACTCCTAGGAAAGCTCCATATTTATACCAGTGTTTTAGTTTCACTTTCCTGCTTCTCATTTATTTCAAAGAAAAGAGAAGTTTAAACAGGATTTTGTAATCTGAGGTTATAATATGAGAGAAGGAAAATTATACCGATCTTTCAGGGTTAGACTTTTAAGAAATTTTTTTGACTCATGAAGGTAGTTTAGTCAATTATTTGACTTGAGAACAAAAAGTTTCATATCTTAAAAAAAAAAAAATACCCGTGATTGTTACCCTGCTAAACTCAAAAAAAGCTGAAGAAGAACTTTTTTTAATAGTACCTTAAACCACAATGTTTTTTACTCAGTGTTAGATTAGAAAGAAATCTGCAGTGTGTTCTCCTAGACTGTTTGATGTAGATAATTATTCTCTAATTATTTAATCATCTCTTCTAAGAACATCAATATCTCATCTGCTTGGTTAGCTTCTGTAGCAACAGTAGCTTCAAAACTTCAATAAATTGTTGGCATAGCTCAGGCTAATGGGAAATGGAATAGTGTTCATCTTCACAAGTTGGGCATCCCAGATCCTCTTACATGGATAGATCAAGAGGCCTATTTCTCACTGCTCCAGAGTGCCCTTTGTGCTAAGTCGCTGCAGTTCTGTACCACTCTTTGCGACCCCATGGACTGCAGCCCACCAAGCCCTCTGTCCATGTGTTTCTCCAGGGAAGAATACTGAAATGGGTTGCCATTGCCCTCCTCGAGGGGATCTTCCCGACCCAGGGATCGAACTCGCGTCTGTCATGTCCAACCTGTACTGACAGGTGGGTTCTTTACCACTAGCACCACCTGGGAAGCAAAGTAGCCCTAAGGACTGTCTGTCTTTCTGTATTTATTTTAAGGACATATGAGAACTTACAAATACACAATTTAATCTGGCAAAGGACTGATCCCCGCCATATCCCACTTCTGAGATGTTTGTTCTCACAGGGGAAGTTAAGTGATCTTTAAGATCCCTCTCAAACCTAGGAGGCTGTGACTCCAACTTTAAAGTTCTCACAGCTCCCATTGTATTTAGTCAATGAATGAGGGTTGTGAGATCTGCTGGTGTGTATGGCCCATGGCTCTAGATCCAAAGCATATTTTGTACTTTCAGAGAATCCCATTCATGGAGTAAAGAAAAAAGTGGCCATTTGTGCCACATTCTTCAGAGAACGAATGTGGTGCTGGTAGATGGCACATTTCTCTAAAACAAAACTAGAATCAGGAATTCCCTGACAGCCCAGTGGTTAGGACTCCATGCTTTCACGGAGTTATCAAAAAAAAAAAAAAAGAGAGAGAGAGAGAGAGAAATTACTACAGATTTAGTGGCTCAAAACAACACTGATGTATTTTTCTTATGGTTCTGGAGGTCAAAGTCCAGAATCAGTCTAATTGAACTAAGGTCAAGGTATCAGCAGGGTGGCTCCTTTAGGAGCCTCTTGGGGGAGAATTCACTCCCTTGCTTTTTCCTCTGACTGACTGTAGAGCCTGTCTGCATTCCTTGGTTCATGACCTCTTTCTCTATCTTTGAGGCCAGAAATGGTGGATTATTGAGTCCTCCTTACATCAAATCACTGATAATAACTCTCCTGTCTCCCTCTTATATGGAAGCTTGTGATTATATTGGAGCCACTGGATAATGCAAGATCATCTCCCCATCTCATGCAGCCACACAGAGGTCATTCATACTCTCAGGCATTGCTCTCCACTCTTACACAGACTTAAAAAAAAAAAAAAACTTGTTACTTTATATTGGAGTGTAGTTTATTAATAATGTGATGTTAGTTTCAGGTATACAGCAAAGTGTTTCAGTTATATATATACATGTATCTATTCTCTTTCAAACTCTTTCCTCATTTAAGTTGTTACTTAATATTGAACAGAGTTCCCTGTGCTTTACAGTAGGTCCTTGTTGGTTTTCCATTTTAAATACAGCAGTGTGTACATGTGTGTACATGTTGATCCCAAACTCTCAATCTGTCTCTCCCCACTACCTTTCCCCTCTGGCAATCATAATTTCATTCTCTAAGTCTGTGAGTCTGTAAATAAGTTCATTTGTATCATTTTTTTAGGCTCCACATCTAAGTGACATCATATGACATTTTTCTTTGTCTGATTTACTTCACTTAATATGATAATCTCTAGGTCCATTCATGTTGCTGCAAATGGCATTCTTTCCTTACCCAGACTTAAAAAGAGTCCCTTCCATAGTGCCCTTGAAACTTTAAGTTGAATGATGATACTGGGCATGCTTTATTTTGTATGTGAACAACAAGGTATCTGAATCCATCAATTTCTTTAGTATATCAATAGAGTAAAATATTTAATAACTAGAACTAGTTTTGCAGTCATACTCTGGGAAGCTCAGTGAAAATAGCACCCATCTCATGGAACTAGATGTGACAAATAAAGAAGCTAATCCACAGAAAGTGTTTGGCATGGTGCAAGGTTGCAATAAACGCCAGATTCTGCTATTAATGTTATTATTATTAGGATATCAGCTTAGCCTGCATGAGATGGCCCCTGCCCAACTCCCAGCCTCATCTCCTATAATTCTCTCCCCCAACCCATTGTGCTCCAGTCACACCAAACTTCTTACTGACACTCAAGCGGGCTATCTTCACATTTGCTATTCTTTTAACTTATTAATAATATAACTCTTCCCCGAAATATTTACAAGTCTACCTAGATCTCATTATTCAGGCCTTAGCTCAAATACTACCTCTCTGAAAATTCTCCTTCGACCACCTCAGCTACAGTAGCCACTCCCACCCTCCCAGTCACACATGGTACTATCGTTTTCTTTTATGCCTTTAGTGGCTGGTGATTATTAAGCTCTGAAATTACCTTCTTCTCTCTCTCCCTTACTAACTTTCTTCTTATTTCTAAATTTTAAGCTCCTTTCATTCAGCAGTTATGTTCACTGACGTCATGTTCATTGACATATCACCAGCACCTAGAATAGCGCCTGGAACATGGTAGTAGTTCAACGTTTGCAGCAGGCTGACCGACTGATAATACGCTACCATCAGAACAGACCTTAAGTTAATGTATTAATCAGAACTTCTTGTTTTGTATTAGCATTGACCTTTTGGGACCCATTCTCTCTGTCCTTGTTAATTGCCTCGGTCTCTCTTTGATGTCTCTTTACCCCTCCCCAGCTCTTTCTCCTCTTCACCTCATTCCTTCAGGACCATAACATAGGCTCCTCCCTCATCCCAAGTACTTTTAAAAATTTATAGTAAAGTACTTTCAAAGTCCAAGGAACTTAAAAGACTCAAAGAATGTATTATTACTGGTGAAACTTCAGAGGCCATTGTTATTTGATAGAGAACTATTTGGGGTTTCTCTGCATCCCTGATCTAAAGCACAATTGCATAATTACTTGTAGGCTCATGAAGGTTAAGGGCTTACCCAACCATGTCTTATACCCAGGGTTTGGCACAGTGATTTAAGAATGTAACAAGCACTCATAAATGTGTGTGACATGAATGAGGACTTCTGTCTACTCATAAAATTGCTTGAAAGGAATGCAAATCAACAGTGATCAAGGAAGAACATAGGAATCTTGCCTTAGATCCTCTCAAACCTCAAACCCTCTCAGAATCAGGCCAAAGGCCAGCTGATCTGCCAGTGAAGAGGAGGGTCCAGAAAGAGTAGATGGGTGAGTGCCCTGTTCTTGAGCCCTGTCTCCTAGGACTGGGAGCTTGACAGAGCCACTGGGGTCCCTGGGTGACAGTCAAAAGCTGTCAGCAAGAACAGGCAATACATCTTGGTGTTTCCTTTGAAAAGAGGAAGAGAAATCCCATGGCTGTAAACAAAATCTTAAAATTGCAACGGTCTTTGGAAGTCATCTGATCCATTCTCCTACTTTCAATTAAATTACTAGCCCACAGTAACTCAGTAGTGGAGCTGGGACTAGAACTCAGAACTGATACCTGTTGTCTTACANGCAAGGAAGCTTCTCAACTCTTTCAGTCTCCTGGAATTTTCCCAAGAGGCTTTCACCCAGGGCATGGAAGACTGAAGGTCTCTAGTGAACAGAGCTATCAGAGGACATGCATGCATGCTAAGTCACTTCAGTCATGTCCAACTCTTTGCAACCCTATGGACTGTAGCCTACCAGGCTCCTCTGTCCATGGGATTCTCCAGGCAAGAATACTGGAGTGGGTTGCCATGCCCTCCTCCAGGGGATCTTCCCGACCCAGGGATTGAACCCAGGTCTCTGGCATTGCAGGCAGATTCTTTACTGTCTGAGCTACCGGGGAAGTCCTCAGAGGACACGAACTTACTAATTTCTTTCTAGAGAAGCAGAAGCCAGATTTCTCTACCCACCAAGCCAGGTTCACAAACCTACAAGCCCATGATTTAACACATCATGCAGGCTATATATAAATGTGCCAATGACCCTGATGTTCTTTCTGATCGTAAAGAACCATGCCCCTCATATATTTTTTTTTATCATTCCCAAAGAATATTCATGCAGAGAATCAGTAGTGATATCTTTCTCCAAAAGGAAATTACACTTAATTGAAAATCTCAGTGTCTTTTTCTTTCACTATTTTTTGTTTTTCTTTTTTTAAATTGGAGAATAATTGCTTTGCAATGTTGTCTTGGTTTAAGCCATACAACAATGTGAATCAGCCATATGTCAGTGTCTTTTAGTGACCTTTCAATTCGAAGTTTAACGTGACTTGACCACTTAAAAGACCTTTTATAAAAAAGACTCCCGGATTTGGTAAAAAAAAAAAAAAAACTCTAAATTGGTCAGACATTATTAACTAACATCTAAATATTCATTGTTTTCTTAACACACTACAAGCCCTTAAAAGTTATGGTACCTTCACTAAGCAACTTGATGCAAAAAGTAAGAAACATCCCCAATATCATTGATTTACAAAGCAGAAATTTCAAGTTTTAAGAAGTTTTCAAGTTTTAACTTGAAAAAGCTTATGCTTGCTGCATTCTAACTGTAGAGAGCCAAGAAGAGAAAAGCAAATACAGAGAGCATTTTTATTAAGGGTTAAGTGGATTT
This sequence comes from Raphicerus campestris, assembly GCA_006410735.1. Classification (NCBI taxonomy): domain Eukaryota; kingdom Metazoa; phylum Chordata; class Mammalia; order Artiodactyla; family Bovidae; genus Raphicerus; species Raphicerus campestris. The sequence goes on from SJYW01016006.1 coordinate 18,324, forward strand.
TCTTTGTGTTGAACTTTTCAAAAAGATCTATTGAAATATTTGTACTACTAAGAAATTGTATACATGCTGATTTTTTTTGCACTCCTAGGAAAGCTCCATATTTATACCAGTGTTTTAGTTTCACTTTCCTGCTTCTCATTTATTTCAAAGAAAAGAGAAGTTTAAACAGGATTTTGTAATCTGAGGTTATAATATGAGAGAAGGAAAATTATACCGATCTTTCAGGGTTAGACTTTTAAGAAATTTTTTTGACTCATGAAGGTAGTTTAGTCAATTATTTGACTTGAGAACAAAAAGTTTCATATCTTAAAAAAAAAAAAATACCCGTGATTGTTACCCTGCTAAACTCAAAAAAAGCTGAAGAAGAACTTTTTTTAATAGTACCTTAAACCACAATGTTTTTTACTCAGTGTTAGATTAGAAAGAAATCTGCAGTGTGTTCTCCTAGACTGTTTGATGTAGATAATTATTCTCTAATTATTTAATCATCTCTTCTAAGAACATCAATATCTCATCTGCTTGGTTAGCTTCTGTAGCAACAGTAGCTTCAAAACTTCAATAAATTGTTGGCATAGCTCAGGCTAATGGGAAATGGAATAGTGTTCATCTTCACAAGTTGGGCATCCCAGATCCTCTTACATGGATAGATCAAGAGGCCTATTTCTCACTGCTCCAGAGTGCCCTTTGTGCTAAGTCGCTGCAGTTCTGTACCACTCTTTGCGACCCCATGGACTGCAGCCCACCAAGCCCTCTGTCCATGTGTTTCTCCAGGGAAGAATACTGAAATGGGTTGCCATTGCCCTCCTCGAGGGGATCTTCCCGACCCAGGGATCGAACTCGCGTCTGTCATGTCCAACCTGTACTGACAGGTGGGTTCTTTACCACTAGCACCACCTGGGAAGCAAAGTAGCCCTAAGGACTGTCTGTCTTTCTGTATTTATTTTAAGGACATATGAGAACTTACAAATACACAATTTAATCTGGCAAAGGACTGATCCCCGCCATATCCCACTTCTGAGATGTTTGTTCTCACAGGGGAAGTTAAGTGATCTTTAAGATCCCTCTCAAACCTAGGAGGCTGTGACTCCAACTTTAAAGTTCTCACAGCTCCCATTGTATTTAGTCAATGAATGAGGGTTGTGAGATCTGCTGGTGTGTATGGCCCATGGCTCTAGATCCAAAGCATATTTTGTACTTTCAGAGAATCCCATTCATGGAGTAAAGAAAAAAGTGGCCATTTGTGCCACATTCTTCAGAGAACGAATGTGGTGCTGGTAGATGGCACATTTCTCTAAAACAAAACTAGAATCAGGAATTCCCTGACAGCCCAGTGGTTAGGACTCCATGCTTTCACGGAGTTATCAAAAAAAAAAAAAAAGAGAGAGAGAGAGAGAGAAATTACTACAGATTTAGTGGCTCAAAACAACACTGATGTATTTTTCTTATGGTTCTGGAGGTCAAAGTCCAGAATCAGTCTAATTGAACTAAGGTCAAGGTATCAGCAGGGTGGCTCCTTTAGGAGCCTCTTGGGGGAGAATTCACTCCCTTGCTTTTTCCTCTGACTGACTGTAGAGCCTGTCTGCATTCCTTGGTTCATGACCTCTTTCTCTATCTTTGAGGCCAGAAATGGTGGATTATTGAGTCCTCCTTACATCAAATCACTGATAATAACTCTCCTGTCTCCCTCTTATATGGAAGCTTGTGATTATATTGGAGCCACTGGATAATGCAAGATCATCTCCCCATCTCATGCAGCCACACAGAGGTCATTCATACTCTCAGGCATTGCTCTCCACTCTTACACAGACTTAAAAAAAAAAAAAAACTTGTTACTTTATATTGGAGTGTAGTTTATTAATAATGTGATGTTAGTTTCAGGTATACAGCAAAGTGTTTCAGTTATATATATACATGTATCTATTCTCTTTCAAACTCTTTCCTCATTTAAGTTGTTACTTAATATTGAACAGAGTTCCCTGTGCTTTACAGTAGGTCCTTGTTGGTTTTCCATTTTAAATACAGCAGTGTGTACATGTGTGTACATGTTGATCCCAAACTCTCAATCTGTCTCTCCCCACTACCTTTCCCCTCTGGCAATCATAATTTCATTCTCTAAGTCTGTGAGTCTGTAAATAAGTTCATTTGTATCATTTTTTTAGGCTCCACATCTAAGTGACATCATATGACATTTTTCTTTGTCTGATTTACTTCACTTAATATGATAATCTCTAGGTCCATTCATGTTGCTGCAAATGGCATTCTTTCCTTACCCAGACTTAAAAAGAGTCCCTTCCATAGTGCCCTTGAAACTTTAAGTTGAATGATGATACTGGGCATGCTTTATTTTGTATGTGAACAACAAGGTATCTGAATCCATCAATTTCTTTAGTATATCAATAGAGTAAAATATTTAATAACTAGAACTAGTTTTGCAGTCATACTCTGGGAAGCTCAGTGAAAATAGCACCCATCTCATGGAACTAGATGTGACAAATAAAGAAGCTAATCCACAGAAAGTGTTTGGCATGGTGCAAGGTTGCAATAAACGCCAGATTCTGCTATTAATGTTATTATTATTAGGATATCAGCTTAGCCTGCATGAGATGGCCCCTGCCCAACTCCCAGCCTCATCTCCTATAATTCTCTCCCCCAACCCATTGTGCTCCAGTCACACCAAACTTCTTACTGACACTCAAGCGGGCTATCTTCACATTTGCTATTCTTTTAACTTATTAATAATATAACTCTTCCCCGAAATATTTACAAGTCTACCTAGATCTCATTATTCAGGCCTTAGCTCAAATACTACCTCTCTGAAAATTCTCCTTCGACCACCTCAGCTACAGTAGCCACTCCCACCCTCCCAGTCACACATGGTACTATCGTTTTCTTTTATGCCTTTAGTGGCTGGTGATTATTAAGCTCTGAAATTACCTTCTTCTCTCTCTCCCTTACTAACTTTCTTCTTATTTCTAAATTTTAAGCTCCTTTCATTCAGCAGTTATGTTCACTGACGTCATGTTCATTGACATATCACCAGCACCTAGAATAGCGCCTGGAACATGGTAGTAGTTCAACGTTTGCAGCAGGCTGACCGACTGATAATACGCTACCATCAGAACAGACCTTAAGTTAATGTATTAATCAGAACTTCTTGTTTTGTATTAGCATTGACCTTTTGGGACCCATTCTCTCTGTCCTTGTTAATTGCCTCGGTCTCTCTTTGATGTCTCTTTACCCCTCCCCAGCTCTTTCTCCTCTTCACCTCATTCCTTCAGGACCATAACATAGGCTCCTCCCTCATCCCAAGTACTTTTAAAAATTTATAGTAAAGTACTTTCAAAGTCCAAGGAACTTAAAAGACTCAAAGAATGTATTATTACTGGTGAAACTTCAGAGGCCATTGTTATTTGATAGAGAACTATTTGGGGTTTCTCTGCATCCCTGATCTAAAGCACAATTGCATAATTACTTGTAGGCTCATGAAGGTTAAGGGCTTACCCAACCATGTCTTATACCCAGGGTTTGGCACAGTGATTTAAGAATGTAACAAGCACTCATAAATGTGTGTGACATGAATGAGGACTTCTGTCTACTCATAAAATTGCTTGAAAGGAATGCAAATCAACAGTGATCAAGGAAGAACATAGGAATCTTGCCTTAGATCCTCTCAAACCTCAAACCCTCTCAGAATCAGGCCAAAGGCCAGCTGATCTGCCAGTGAAGAGGAGGGTCCAGAAAGAGTAGATGGGTGAGTGCCCTGTTCTTGAGCCCTGTCTCCTAGGACTGGGAGCTTGACAGAGCCACTGGGGTCCCTGGGTGACAGTCAAAAGCTGTCAGCAAGAACAGGCAATACATCTTGGTGTTTCCTTTGAAAAGAGGAAGAGAAATCCCATGGCTGTAAACAAAATCTTAAAATTGCAACGGTCTTTGGAAGTCATCTGATCCATTCTCCTACTTTCAATTAAATTACTAGCCCACAGTAACTCAGTAGTGGAGCTGGGACTAGAACTCAGAACTGATACCTGTTGTCTTACAAGGAAAGAAAAAGAGATGAAGTGTGTAAGGCAAATTTCTCCTCATCATTATGTATGAAGACTCAGAGAGCAAATGCAAGGCCTGTAAATAGATATGCATGCTGGTAGTGGACTATTTGCTAAATCATGACCAACTCTTACAACCCCGTGGACTGTAGCCTGCCAGGCTCCTCTGTCCATGGGCTTCTCCATGCAAGAATACTGGAGTGGGGTTGCCATTTCCTTCTCCTGGGGGTCTAACTTACTCAAGAATCGAACCCATGTCTCCTGCATTGCAGGTGGATTCTTTACCTCTGAGCTACCAGGGATTCCCTGTATAGATATGCATACCATTCTTTAGTATTTGTCAAAATTTCAACCTAATTTAGCTGGAAAATAGAAAAATATTAAAATTTCTGATATCAAATTCCTTACCTTCAAAATAAATTCTTATTCACCATATGGCAAGTGTTTATACTGAGTTAATATCCTAGGAGCTTTTTCACTCTAGTAAATAGCATTTTTTTAATTTATTTTTAAAAATTTACCCAATAGGAAGGACACTTTTCTGTGATAGTCCATAACTATTATAAAGAAAATTTTTTATCATAAAAGAAATATGTTAGTAGAAATAAAATTCAGCGAGAGAGATTGAAAAAGGAATAGCTGCCTGGGATGTTCATCTGAATTTAATAATAAAAAGTGCCCAGTTATTATTTTTATTTAAAAAAAACTTTTTATTTTATATTGCAGTATAGCTGATTAACAATGTTGTGATAGTCTCGGGTGTAGTAAACAGTATTGTTTTATTTTTTTAGTATATTTTTAATGAGTATTATGCAGATTGGCACACATTTATACTTGGGGCTGCTACAGGACAATCTGGAGAAGATTTCAGAACAGAATATTGTTGGCAATTGTACTCCTTCCTCTCCTCATTTTCCCTCTCTTTTCTGTGCCCCAAGTTTGCTCTTCCCCCCAACATCTTAATACATGGAGAATGCAGTATCCCTGAGAAATATATCAGCACTGCTTAGAACTGAATTTTAGCTACCTACAACATCCAAACTCTTTAAGACTACCTTGAATGATAAAAACATTAGCTTTGCAAAGTTACTATGCATTTCTTCCCTTAGAAAACTGAGTTAAAAAAAAAAAAGCTTTGTAACATAAATGGTTAAAAAGTCAGCTCCCTCTTGTTTTTACAATTCTTAGATCATTTATTTATTTTCCAGGGGTACGGAGGCTGGGGGTGATGGTATTGATTCTCTGCCTGGTATTAATGTTCAGGATTTTCAGCGTGTCATCCTGTGTGTGTGTATGTGTGTGTGTTTCTCCTTTTGGAAAAACAAAAGATGGGTTTCCTTGCCCACCATGGAAAAAATGTAACATACAACTCAATCCTTTCCTGAGAGCACGGAGGACCAAAAGCAGGCAGCTTAGATCAGCGTGGTGAGGAAGTTTTCTCATTTCCAGAAGGAAGCATGACTCATAGTGTGCGACATTTTGGGAGGCCTGAATCAGAGCTGTCGAGGAAGTCAGTTCTCAGACAGTTTAATTTAACACCTTCATTGTCGTGTCTTTCTCCAAGACATAGATGTTCCAATTATTTCCTTTCAGGAACAGAAAATAATGTAACAGTTGAAGAGGTCTCCTAATCCACTTCTGAGCAACTAAGCCTAAGGATTATGTAATTAATATACATCTTTTAGGAAGGAGAGAAGAGAGTGGGTAAAAGAGGGAAGGAAAACACTGCTCTGAAATCTATTAATAAATGAAGAGGGAGCAAGTTAAATTAGATTGTTAGAAAATTTAAATCCTTATGGATTGATAAGCGTTTTAACATTTTCCTCTTTGACACCAAAATCGACTTGGGAAAAAAAAAATCCATACACTCAAATTTCTCAATGCTATAAGATTCTGAAAGGCCTAATACCCAGAAGCTTCCAAAATGCTAGGGAACACTCCACATAACCATTCAGAAGAAGGTCATGGGTGGGGTTCAGGGATGAGAAGAAATTCTGCTTTATGGGGACAAGAGGCGGGTGCCGCAGAGTTAGGTGGGACCAAGCTGGGAAAGAAGTGCAGAGATAGCATGATAGAATCCCTTTCTTCCATTAAAATAAATAAATAAATAAATTTATTTATTTATTTTAATTGAAGGATAGTAACTTTATAATATTGTGATGGTTTATGCCATACATCAACATAAATTGGCCATAGGTATACATGAGGCCTTTCTAAGATGGCTTTGAAGCCACCACTAAGAGGTTTGGGATAAAATAATTTGGAAATGTTTTGAAATTAGAGGCAGAGAGCATAGAAGAACCTTGATATGTTATGGTTTCTGGAGCATGATGATTCAAAAGCCCAATAATATTCATTTTAACATGGTCTCATAATCAAATAGATTTGGAGGGAACTCAGATAGATAACTTTGAGTTCTCTCCTGTTCCCCATCTCCACCACTACCTCCTTGAGGTCTGAGAACCTAAAAGGGTGGTACTTTAGATAATCATTTCCTGTGGTTTGTTTTACTCTCAGCTAAGCACTTAGCAGGGAGTCAGCTATTGTTAGGCCTGGGAAAATTTGCTTGAGGCAGTTACAGCCCTCAGCAACCTTAAGAACATGTGTACAGATGAGAAAAGAAGAAAGAGGAACGTATGTTCTGTAATCTGGCAATGTAGCAGATACACACATGCACACACACACACACACACACACACACACACACAATATGAGGTATGAGGCCCAAAGATCCATTTGAAAGGATGGTAAGAGAATAGCAGAACCTGTCCTCCTGAACTTCTGTATGTATATTGTAAAGAGACATTATTAATATCAAGAATTATAAGATGTTCTTAAAAGTTTTTCTCTGAGTCAGGTGTAAACTAGGCTAGGACCTGTTCCCAGTGTTTGGTGGGGTGGCAACTTGTCCCATTAGACTTCCTAGGATTCAGGGGACCACACACTATTTGCTCCTTCCAGATGTTGTGTCCGACTCTTCATGACCCTGTGGACTATAGCCTACCAAGCTTCTCCGTCCATGGGATTCTCCAGGGAAGAATACTGGAGTGGGTTACCATTTGCTTTTCCAGGGGATCTTCCCAACCCAGGGATCGAACCCGGGTCTCCCACATTGCAGGCGACGCTTTAACCTCTGAGCCACCAGGGAAGCCCAGATGCTTTGGTACTCTCACACAAAGTATTGTGGGATAGAAGCAAAATGGAAAATCATGGGATATACAGTCAGAAGGCCTAGTTTCAACTTTTTCATTTTGTTCTGGTGAACTAAGACCTGGGAACTCTTAGTTGGGGCCTCAGGATACTGATTGTTAGAAGTGAGGATCAGGAGACCAGGGCTGCAGTGAGGACCAGATGTACTGCAGGGGCAAAGTCATAGCACCTTGAGCACTGCCACATGATAGTATAGTGAGGGGGACCTTTCTCCCTCTAGGCCATTCTTCTCTTATGCTTTTGTAAAAAGTTCAAGTATACTTGATTTAAAATGCTTTGTTTGTTTCACTTATAAAGCAAAGTTACGTACAATATATATTGGTCAGTTCAGTTCAGTCACTCACTCATATCCAACTCTTTGTGGCCCCATGGACTGCAGCATGCCAGGCCTCCCTGTCTATCACCAACTGCCAAGGTTTACCCAAACTCATGTCCATTGAGTCGGTGATGCCATCCAGCCATCTCATCCTCTGTCGTTGCCTTCTCCTCCACCTCAGTCTTTCCCAGCATCAGGGTCTTTTCAAATGAGTCAGCTTTTTGCATCAGATGGCCAAAGTTTTGGAGTTTCATCTTCAACATCAGTCCTTCCAATGAATATTCAGGATTCATCTCCTTTAGGACGGACTGGTTAGATCTCCTTTCAGTCCAAGGGATTCTCAAGAGTCTTCTCCAACACCACAGTTCAAAAGCATCAGTTCTTCAGTGCTCAGCTTTCTTTATAGTCCAACTCTCACATCCATACATGACTACTGGAAAAACCATAGCCTTAACTAGATGGACTGTTGTTGGCAAAGTAATATCTCTGCTTTTTAATATGCTGTCTAGATTGGTCATAGCTTTTCTTCCAAGGGATAAACGTCTTTTAATTACATGGCTGCAGTCACCATCTGCAGTGATTTTGGAGCCCCAAAACATAAAGTCAGCCACTGTTTCCACTGTTTCCCCATCTATTTCCCATGAAGTGATGGAAAAACAGGCCATGATCTTAGTTTTCTGAATCTAGAGCTTTAAGCCAAACTTTTCACTCTCTTCTTTCACTTTCATCAAGAGGCTTTTTAGTTCTTCACTTTCTGCCATAAGGGTGGTGTTATCTGCATATCTGAGGTTATTGATATTTTTCCCAGCAATCTTGATTTCAGCTTGTGCTTCTTCTAGCCCAGCATTTCTCATGACGTACTCTGTATATAAGTTAAAAAAGCAGGGTGACAATATATAGCCTTGACATACTCCTTTTCCTATTTGGAACCAATCTGTTGTTCTGTGTCCAGTTCTAACTGTTGCTTCCTGACCTGTATACAGGCTTCTCAAGAGGCAGGTCAGGTGGTCTGGGATTCCCCTATCTTTCAGAATTTTCCACTGTTTATTGTGATCCACACAGTCAAAGGCTTTGGCATAGTCAATAAAGCAGAAAGAGATGTTTTTCTGGAACTCTCTTGCTTTTTCAATGATCCAGCGGATGTTGGCAATTTGATCTCTGGTTCCTCTGCCTTTTCTAAAACCAGCCTGAACATCTGGAAGNGATGCTTTTGAACTGTGGTATTGGAGAAAACTCTTGGGAGTTCCTTGGACTGCAAGGAGATCCAACCTGTCTGTCCTAAAGGAGATCAGTCCTGAATATTCATTGGAAGGACTGATGTTGAAGCTGAAACTCCAATACTTTGGCTACCTAATGCGAAGAGCTGACTCATTGGAAAAGACTCTGATGCTGGGAAAGATTGAGGGCAGGAAGAGCAGGGGACGACAGAGGATGAGATGTTTGGATGGCATCACCAACNCAATACTTTGGCTACCTAATGCGAAGAGCTGACTCATTGGAAAAGACTCTGATGCTGGGAAAGATTGAGGGCAGGAAGAGCAGGGGACGACAGAGGATGAGATGTTTGGATGGCATCACCAACTCAATGGACATGGGTTTGGGTGAACTCCGGGAGTTGGTGATGGACACGGAGGCCTGGCGTGCTGCAGTTCTGGGGTTGCAAATAGTCGGACACGAATGAGTGACTGAACTTAACTGACTGATCCCCATGAGAAATGACTAGTGTTCAGTGTTCCTATACAGTCCCTTTTATCTAGTCTTAGTGAAAACATCATCTGTCAGAGCTACTTAGGTCAGCACCTTTTGCTTAATCTATTCAGTGAGGTTATATCTTACATTTGTAATACATTAAGATTCTTTTGGTCATAGTCTGCATTCCATCCTGGGATTCCCCAACCTCTTGGTTGATTTTTAAAAATTTTTGTGTATATTAAGGTTCACTCTCTGTGATTTAAAGTTCTTTTATGTCTTTTACTTGCTTAGTTGCTCCAGGTAGGATTTCCAATACTATGTTTAATAGCAATGGCTAGAGCAGGCATCCTTGTCTTGCTCCTGATCTTAGAGGAAGATTTTCAACATAGAGTATGATGTTAACTGTGGGCTTGTGATGCATACCCTTTCTTGTGTTGAAGTATGTCATTCCCTCTACACCTAAAATGTTGAGCATTTTTGTTATGATATGATGCTGAGTTTCATCAAATGCCTTTTCTGCATCTACTGAGATGGTAATATGAGTTTTATCCCTTATTCTTTTAATGTTATGTATCATATTGGATGATTTTCATATGTTGAATTTCCCCTGCAACCCAGGAACACATTTTGCTTGATCAGAGTGTGTGATCCATTTAACATACTGTTGAATCAGTTTGCTGATACCTTTGTTGAGTACTTTTGCATCTGTACACATCAAAGATATTGGCTTACAGTTGTTTTTTTTTTCCTTGTAGTGTCCTTGTCTGGCTTGATATCAAGATAGTGCTGGCCTAGTAAAATGAGTTTGGGAGTACTCCTTCCTCTTCAGTTTTTTTGGAAGAGTTTGAGAAGGATTCATATTAAGTCTTTAAATGTCTGGTAGAATTCATGAGTAAAGCCATCTGGTGTGGGCTTTACTGTTTTGGGAGGGTTTTGATCACTGATTCAGTCTCCTTTTGTTCTTGGTCTATTTCTTTATGATTCGGTCTTGGTAAATTGTATTTTTCCTGGAATTTATTTATTTCTTCCAAGTTGTCCAATTAGTTGACCTATAACTGTTCATTGCAGTCTTTGGTGATTCTTTGTATTTCTGTATCAGTTGTAGTGTTGCTTCTTTCATTTCTTATTTTATATATTTGAGTCTTTTGTCTTTTTTTTCTGAAATCCAATTGTGAACCAGAGCTAGTGTATTTGCTGATATCTTCAATGATAATCTTTACCAGGCAAAATGGCCAGGATTAGAACAAGCAACTGACCCAAAAAGCTGTGAGAGCGCGAGCTCTCTCATTGAACCAAGGACTTGGGAGCACTTCACATCCACTACCTTTCTCCAGCACCACCCTTAGACATGGATAACCTGTACCTACTCCTTTGAAAGACCTGCTTTGGCCTTTCTTTAGCATGGATTAACCCTGTGTGATAAGGATTCCATGAATCGAAGATGTGCCTATACAGAGGCTGTGATCCCTCTGTAGCATGCTCTGGGAGATTCCCTTCCCAGATAACTCCAAACTGGTTTCTAAGACCATTATAGTCCTCTTCCCTGGGCCTGTCTTCCTGAGGGCAGTTCTTCCTTTTGAGAGTAGTGCTATGAATGGAGGAAGGACATGGAATCTGGAATGTCTTGTGTCCACATAGCTGTGCACATGGTCTCTCACAGTGCATAACTGTGGATATAAACAGAGAGGAATTGGCCACAAGCTTAGGGCCTCATTGATCCTTTTGTCAGAAAGCCCATCAACGTTAGGGAAAGATACAACTTTCTTCCACCCCAGGCTGAAACTTGGTTTCAGTGAAATTCAAGTCCATTCATAAGAATCTGATTTTAACCTTTTGTCTTGCTTCTCTCTGATTGCAAGTTACAGGTTGGGTCGTAAGGTTGTTCACTGTTCATGGCTGGGCTAGGACAGCATCAGGGATGCATGAGCTCTAGGCCAAGATGGATTCAGAACTATCAAGAGACTCCAGGAAGGCCAAATTCAATCTTGAGCTACGTTGACTGAAGTGAACTATGCCAATCTCCTACCTCAGTGGAAATTGCTTTCTTGAGCATCCTTATACTAGTTTCCCAAACACTTTTCTTCTAATTCATCAAGGGAAGGGTCTGTGTCTTAGATTATGTTGAATCCTTTTCTTTTAGCATCAAGTCTGGCTCTCAGCAGATACACAATAAGTATTCATTGACTCTTACTTACTCTACCTAGAAACTATAAAGTACAATATTATCATATTCACCTTAGCGGAAAAAAGCAAGTCTCCCAGCCCTTTCGTTAAATAAAACAGAAGTTATCGCCTCATTAAAAGAACCAGAGATGCCATTTCTAAAGCTACTGGCAGCTGCAACAGGCATTTGACAAAACATATGGAAGGAAGGAAAACCAATCTTTATTTCATTAACAGATCTTTGCAATGGCTAGAGCTGTAGCAGTACATTTAAAGACTCTAAAGGTTTGTTTGTTAAGCTATGATTCTCAAATTTTAGGATTTATCAGAATAACCAGGAAGGATTTTTTTTAAATATATATACTCCCGAGCCTCTCCCCCAGAGTATCTATCCGATTCAGTAGCCTGGAGTGGGATCTGAAAATCTGCATTTATAACAAGTTCCAAGGTGATGTTGATGATGCTGATCTGGACACAATGCTTTGAGAACCACTATTCTAATCAGCAGAGAAGGCGATGGCATCCCACTCCAGTACTCTTGCCTGGAAAATCCCATGGATGGAGGAGCCTGGTAGGCTACAGTCCACAGGGTCGTGAAGAGTCGGACACAACTCAGTGACCTCACTTTCACTTTTCATTTTCATGCATTGGAGAAGGAAATGGCAACCCACTCCAGTGTTCTTGCCTAGAGAATCCCAGGGATGGCAGAGCCTGGTGGGCTGTTGTCTATGGGGTCACACAGAGTCGACACGACTGAAGCGATTTAGCAGCAGCAGCAGCAGCATTCTAATCAGAAGAAGAAAGATGCTTAAATTAACTATAAAGACCATCACACCAACCAATGTGAGATATAGAAGAGTTTGGCAGAGAACCCAAAACCAGATCATGAAAGAAAAAGAGAATCCAGGTTGAACAAATCAGAGATATTAAAAAAGCCTCAGAAGCCAACTTGGAAGAGGCTCCTGTTGGCAAAAGATCAGACAATTTTAGCTTCAAAAGGATAAAAATTGCAATCAAAATCCATTAAATATGGTTACATCCATAGTGCTTCATATTTTAAAAAACAAATTGGTCATCATCAGGGGATAATACAGAGAAAACAACCAAGCATTTATCCTGCTTTTCCTACATGAACCCTCTCACTGAGTAATAATTATAAATGAGAGGCACTATCTCTTTATAAAAGTATTTTATTTAATAAAAATAAAAAATAGAATTAGAAAATCAACATTTTACAGCTTCCCAGTGAATAAATGAATCCAGGCATATGAACACTGATAGTTGATAATATCACAAGAGAGATGATCAGATTATGTAACCCTACTGATGACAGAACTTAACACCACATATATATATATATATATATAGTCTTGCCGAAGAGATTGAACAGGATTCTAATCAAGCCTCTGGCTACAGCTGTCAATTTTCAGTGTATTCTGAGGTCAGATGAATATGCTTAACTGCACCACAATTATACATACAATAAAAAATCCAAACTGTGGAAAATTCTACAGATCAAACTCTCCTAGTTCCTCAACAGAAACATAATACAAATGAGATGGAGAAGGAAGTCATCTATTAAGAGACTTCAGTTTTTTAATGGGCAAGATTAAACCAAAGAACACAGAAATGCACCCTTGGGTGATGAAATTATAAAGACAAGAAAGTGAGAATAGTGGTTATTTTCAGGAGAAGGAGAGGTTGGGATTAGGGCAGAGAATTGAGAAGCTCAGGATGGTTGATAAAGTTTTCTTTCTTGACCTGGGTGATGATTACAAAGGCACAACTCCATTGGGTGATGAGATTTTTGAAATGGCAACCCACTCCAGTATCCTTGTCTCTAAAATCTCCTGGGCAGTGGAGCCTGGTGGGCTGCAGTCCATGGGGTCGCAAAGATTCGGCCACGACTGAGCGACTAACACTAACACTATGCTTTATTTTACAATAAAAAATTTAAAAAAGATCAACTACTGTTACAGACAAAAGAATGAACTGGGGATATGGTCCATGTGAAAATACTTACATTATAGAAGCCAAATATATTTTTACAGACCTAGGTATGCCTTGTCTTATGGGGTGTTTAGACGAAGATAATGTTGGAGGTAGTGGAGAGGATAAGTCAGAAATCATTCATACTCAGCAGAGGCTTTCTTCCAGTTTAGTGCACTGTGAAAACTATTGACAGTTAGAGGAAAGAATCCCAACTTAGTATTTGATATTTGCAATGAATTAGTAAATTAAACTTCAGAGGATTAGATATACAGCTGTGAAGACAAAGCAAAAACAAAAACCTCTTGGGGTTGTTTCTCCAAATTGATAAGAAAAGTGTTGAACCTTGGTTCTGGTTGCCATATTGTTTGTTAGGCTTTGTTAAGACCTACTCAGCATCCACTATGGGACTATAGATGTGTCTCTGTGGCATTGAAGCTCTGGGAGTTGATGTGACATTTTGTACCTAACCATTTAGTTCAAGACAGGTGGATTCGTTTCTTGGTCAGATGGGCTCTAAATCTGTGATGTTAAAAGGAAGAGAGAGACCCTACCACCTTGCTATGCCCACAATGCTTAGCACAGTCCAGACACAACACAGAAATTAAATCTGTCAGCTGAAATGATTGCCCCTCACACTGACCTCATTTCTACTTTTCATGGAAGTTGAAAGTATGTGGAATATTTGGAAATACTATTGCAAGAACATAATTCATATCCTAAAATCATCTTGGTTTGCAGCAAAAGGGTAATAACTAAGTCTTTATACAAATAAAAGAAAAACTGAATTCCCTGACATAAAATATGATGTATGCTCATATGTATATATACCTGTTCTTTTCTGAAGGTACATGAATAAATGTTTTAATAATTATGGCTAACGCTTAGTGAAAGGCCAATATGTGGCCAGGTAATGCCTGGAACATTTTACATATATTAACTCATTTAACCTTCATCACAGGCCTATGAGAAAGAGACTATTATTTTCCACATTTCACAAGTGAAGACACCTAGACACAGACAGGATATGGAAGCTATCCAAGATCACACATACTCCCTTGCTATTCCTGTTTCTCTTCAGTCTCTTTACCATGTGGCAACCAGAGTAATTCTTATAAAAATAGAACACAAGCTATCAATACTTTCCCACTGTTTTTAGGGCAAAGTCCAAATGCTATAATGTGGCTGCAAACACATCATCTGAAGGTAGACTTTTCTGTATGTCTCAGCTTCATCTTTCAGCCATCCTGCCTTCTCAGTCTCTTTCTCTAAGTAACTTCATCCACTTTCTTCAATGTATCATTTCCTGCCACACCTCCATGTTTTCTCACATGCAAGTCCCTCTTTGTGGAATACTTTTTTCTGGGTTTCTTTGCCTATCTAACACCTAATTTCTGTGGGTATCCTCCTCATGATCTCTTCGCAAACACACAGTAGGATAGGACCTATAGTATGAATTCTGTGACTGTGTGTTTTCTTATGTGTGTTTCCTGCCAGATTGTAAGCTCCATGAGGTCAGGGAATTTGGCTCTTAGTTATCACTGTGCCTCCTTTATAGAGATCCATGTCCTGGCAAGTAGTGGACACTTAATCAATATGCATTGGATTCTGGTTATTGCTATCAATGGGTTGAGATATAGGAGAAAAATGTAAGTTTATGATTTGTTATTGTTCAGTTGCTAAGTTATGTCCAAATCTTTGTGACCCTATGGACTGCAGCATGTCACACTTTATGGTGCAAGCATACAACAAGAGTTTATCTCAGACCTACACCATAACTTTACTTCTGTCCAGATTCTACATTCAAGACCAAGACAGATCAGCTTGGGAGTCTTGGGATGTAGTGTTGAGAACTGGGATATGAATACAAATAAGAAAATACAGTATAAGGCAGAATAAAACAATCACTATAATTTTCTTCTGTGTATATGGAGGGGGCAGATAGGAATGGAAAATCATGTAGATCAGAATATTGACTGAAGAACTGGCCATAAAAGAATAAAGAGAATTTTGATAAGAAGAAGATGATGGAAATAGCAATCTAGAGAGGGAATAGCATAAACGAGGACTTGAGGGCAAGAAAAGGCATAACTTGTTTCGGGATAATGGAAGTCCTCATAAGTTGAAATGCGCAAATTTTAAATGCTATATAGCATTTTACTTAGTATCTCAGTACAAAGCAATAATCAAAGATGCAGATGGAGTGTGGATGGATGTGCCCAGGTACTCACTGTAGATGCCAACACTGAGTGAACTACTTCGAGCTGTATTCTCAAAATCAGTCCTGGTATTTTCAGAAGACTTGTGTCAGCATTTCTAGGATCCTTCTCCATAGGAGAGATGACCTGATGAAGGAATTTAAGCAATTCCTTCGGCAAAACAGATTTCTTTAGTCTGAGGGATTCATGAATATCAAGCGATCTTGGTCCAACACTGTGAAACCTTGGACTCATCAACTTGTTTTGTTTGGAGTCTATTTTCCTTTAGCCATGGTTTGGCCTCATGTGGAAGGCTACCCCCAGGAAGAGAAGACTCTGGTCAAAGGGGCTTAATAATTTCCTTCCCCGTGATTCTGATTTCCAAAAGCATATTGATAAATATCCCTTTTGGATACACTGGGTTGATGAGAAGCTGCCCTGAAGAGACAGATCCACTCTTGATAACCTCTTAAGTCAGGTTTCTGAGCTGCTAATGAATGATGAGGTTCAGTCATCAGACTGCACCTGTGATCCTAGACACTGAATGGAAACACAGTGGTGTTGACTAAGTGCAGGCTCTAGAGCTAGTAGCAGCCATTATAGTATTATAGTAACTTCTCTGTGTCCTCAGTTTTCTCATCTATAAAATGAGTCGATGTTTGGATGGCATCACCACTCAATGGACATGAGTCTGAGCAAACTCTGGGAGGTAGTGAAGGACAGGGAAACCTGGCATACTGCAGTCCATGGGATCACAAAGAGTAGGACACGACTGAGCAACTGAACTGAACTGACTGAATGATAGAACCTACCATATAGATTTGTCATAAGGATTAAAAGAGTTAATAAAAAGGAAACCCTTTAAAGAGTGCTTGACAAACAAAAGATGCTCAATGAATGTAAGCTGTTAGTATTGTCCAGTCGATAAAGACAATATAGTTAATAACTCTTGTAATTATCAGAGCCCTTCTTTAAGGTGACTATGAATATCACTGTTACTCATGAATTTTTCTCAACCCAAGACACAAAATCAAAGTTCATAGCAACCAAAGAACAATCGTCAGCCGTCTTCCTGGAGGACAATTTCACTGAAGATTTAGGCAACAATAAACATTCTGGTATTAATATAAACACAGATTGCATGTGGAGTGAAATGTGAAATTTATGTAACTGTTTGTTGTAAAGAATAAAACTTTCAAGAAATTTCTTGCTTGCAGCATACCAACTCCAGAATTTAACCTCCAGAATCCTAAAGCTGAGTTTGGTGTCTTCTCTCATTGAAGGACTTTAATTCTAAAAAGATAATTTTATTTCTATGTCCTTTGGGACTACCTCACTGGAATCCTCATTTCATATAAGACAAGATAATCAGATATGAAACTGCTGCTTGCTCAGGAAATGTTTCTGTACATTAACAAAATCAAAGTAGAATAAATGATAATTGGAAGATGAATAGATCATAGAAAACTTTGTATTAGCCTCATCTTTGTTGTTGTTGTTCAGTCACCAAGTTGTGTCTAAGTCTTTGAGATCCATGGACTGCAGCACACCAGGTTTCCCTGTCCCCCACTGTCTCCTAGAGTCTGCCTAAGTTCATGTCCATTGCATCGGTGATGCCATCCCATCTTCTGTTGCCCTCTTCTCCTTTTGCCTTCAATCTTTCCCAGCAATAACTCACTACTACGATAAATATTTTAAGCAGTTATGCTCTTGCCTTCCTGTAGTTAACAAGGTTAAATAGGAGGATACCTACACGCAGGCATAGTTATTGGAGTCAACAAGAAGCATGAGGGGAAAAGGCACATAACCACTGGGCAGAAATAAGAGTCATCTATCTCAAAACATGTGTGGAATTGATCCATGTTCTTTCTCTGAGAGATACCATCTGCTTTGGGTGTCAAGGATGGAGGAGGTGAGTGAGTAAGCCTGAAATAGCTGAGTGATGGCAAAGGGAAGCTTGGCCACCCCCAACTTCTTATTTGTGTTCTATCCATTTTTTTTCTCTGTGGCCTTCCTTCTTTTTCCTAGACAACCAATGCCCTCAAGCCTTCTCTCCTCTGCTCACCTCATTAGAACTCTTCCTCAGGTGCTGTGGAACTGATAAATTCACCCACATTTAAGAATATATGACTAATAAAACCTACCATGATATCTTTACTATGAAGCTTGCCTTTAAAAAATAACAATTTACTCTTTTATATTTGATTATTTTAATATTTATTTTTATAATTTCAAATTTTCAGAAAAGTTGCAAAAGTATACACTTTACTTGGATTCACCAATTATTTATATTTTGATTCATTTACTTGATCATTCTCTCTTTCATATATACATATGTGTGTATATATTTGTTGTTCATTTGTTTTCTGAAACAGTACTTCAGTGTACATTTCTTAAGAATATGAATATTCTCTTATATAACTATAGTACAGCAATGGAAATTAGGAAATTTAACACTGATGCAATGCTATTATCTAATCCATGCTCCATATTCAAATCTCACAATTGTCCCAATGTCCTTTGTAGCCATTTTGTTTTTGTTAATCCATAATTTGACTTGGGATCATGTGTTGTATTTGACTGCCGTGTAACCCTAATTTCCCTTAAGCTGGAGCAGTCCATCAGCACTTCCTTGTTTTTTTTTTTACCTTAGCAGGTTTGCAGAGTACAGACTAGTTATTCTAGATACTAGAATATCTCTCAAATTGAATCTAGCGTTTCTTTTTTTAAACTTTTTTTTGGTGTAGAATTGATTTACAATGTTGTTAGTTTCAGATGTGAAACTAAGTAAATCAGTTATATATATATCCATTATTTTAGATTTTTTTTCCCATATTGGTCATTATAGAGTATTGAATAGAATTCCTGTGCTATTAATATATAGTAGATCCTTATTCGTTATCTATTATATATGTAATAGTGTGTATATGTCAACC
>SJYW01016006.1:50985-72611 GCA_006410735.1 Raphicerus campestris
TTTATTTATTTATTTTTACTTTGCAATACTGTATTGGTTTTGCCATACATTGACATGAATCTGCCACGGGTGTACATGAGTTCTCAATCCTGAACCCCCCTCCCACCTCCCATCCCATATCATCTCTCTGGGTCATCTCAGTGCACCAGCCCCAAGCATCCTGTATCCTGTATCGAACATAGACTGGTGATTCACTTCTTATGATAGTATACATATTTCAATGCCATTCTCCCAAATCATCCCACCCTCTCCCTCTCCCACAGAGTCCAAAAGTCTGCTCTATACATCTGTGTCTCTTTTGCTGTCTCGCATACAGGGTTATCATTCACCACCTTTCTAAATTCCATATATATGCGTTAGTATACTGTATTGGTATTTTGCTTTCTGGCTTACTTCACTCTGTATAATCGGCTCCAGTTTCATCCACCTCATTAGAACTGATTCAAATGTATTCTTTTTAATGGCTGAGTAATACTCCATTGTGTATATATACCACAACTTTCTTATCCATTCGTCTGCTGATGAACATCTAGGTTGCTTCCATATCCTGGCTATTATAAACAGTGCTGTGATGAACATTGGGGTACATGTGTCTCTTGAGTTGCAGTTCTAATTTCTGGTGTGATAAGGAAAAAAACTCATCTGATTCAACTTATTTTACTCTAGCTGTTAAGAACTTGTCAGTCGCTGAAAATAGGCTGTGTCAGTTTTTCCTCTTTGGGTGTCCACTATGCTACCAGGTTTGAGATGCCTGGGCTATCTTGAGTCTCTCTATAACATTGTTATTACTGAGGGCTATTTGTTGTTTAGTCGCTAAGTCACATCTGACTCTTTTGCAACCTCATGGACTGTAGTCTACCAGGCTCCTCCGTCCATGGGATTTTCCAGGCAAGAATACTGGAGTGGGTTGCCATTTCCTCCTCTACGGGATCTTTCTGACCCAGGGATCAAATCCACGTCTCTTGCATTGGCAGGAGGGTTCTTTACCACTGAGCCACCAGGAAAGCCCCACTGAGAGGTATATGGGAAGCAAAAGATGAGCAGGTAGAGGCTTTAATCTTTCCACAAAACCCATCTTGGGAAAATGGGAGAAAGGAAGACTCAGACAGGAACAAAGGCAGATGTGAAGGCCGAAGAAATTAAAGCAAAAGAAGTTAAAAGGATTTTAAAAAGGAATTAAACAGAGGAGAAAATTCCCCAGTGGTGCAGCAGTAAAGAATCCTCCTGCAGTACGGGAATCACAGGAGACACAGGTTCGATCCCTGGGTCTGGAAGATCCCCTGGAGGAGGTCATGGCAACCCACTCCAGTATTCTTGCCTGGAGAATCCCATGGACAGAGGAGCCTGGTGGGCTATGGACAATTGGGTGGCAAAGAGTCGGACACGACTGAAGTGACTTAGTACACAGGCAGAGAAAAAATGAACCAAATACAAGTGGGGGAAAAAGAGAGAAAGTACTTTGGAAACTGAATGAGAAGACTAAAACCAACAGGCAACAACACTTACGATCAATTGTGATTTTATTTGTAATTGTGTCACCCAAATATAATTGTCAATTTTATTCACTATCTTGACTTTGTTAGATAATGTACTTACAGCTTCCCTAAATATTTGCATTTGAATGAGTCTCTTCACTACTAAATATTCCTCTGAATTTCAGTCTTCAACATACCTCATATAAATGGAATCTCACAGTATTTGCCTTTTTGTGTCTGTTTTATTCGCTTAGTATGATGTCTTCAAGGTTCACCCATATTGTAGTATGTGTCAGAATTTCATTCCTTTTAAAGTCTGCCCAATATCCCATTGTGTGTATATACTGCATTTTGTTTACCTATGAATGTGGTGATGTACATTTGAGATATTTCCACGTTTTCGCCATTGTCATTAATGCTATGAACAATTATGTATGGGGTGGCTTTTTGTCTTAGTGAAATAGTAACTTTTAAACTTAGAGAAGAGATACAAAGTGGGCCTTTATGATAGTTATGTTCTAGGGCATTGAAGCCAACTTTACTTGGGTAAATGAGCCATCCATGGAACCCAGCTCAAATGATAGCTTCCTTCAGTTTGAGTTTAGAAGCAAATCCTAACTAGGAATCAAGTTTTACTTGGTCTCACTTTGCAAATATTTTTGTTTCTATTTTCTGAGGTCCTTCAAGAATGAGAGACAAGTGAGTTGAGGCAATATTCTTGACTCTCTAGCCCAACACCATTATAATTATATCTTTCCTTTGTTATAAACCCACTACATCCGAAATGGCAGAGTAGAGCAAATATCTGTCCTTCTAGACAGAAAAAGAGGATTTTGACTCCTACTGTAATGTTTATACACACTCCATACATCTACTTCATCTTTTAAGAGCCCAGATCAGTTAACTTATCCCCCAAATCCACAATGAAAGACAAAGTTTGTAGAAAATAATGAATCAAACCTAGGCCCATCAAATGTAAATTTACTGGATTCAGCCATTGTTGTGGGGAGATGTTATTTCCTGATGTGTGGTTTTTGTTGCTGTTGACAGCATTTCTTGGGATTTTGGTAATTTCTTCAAATATAGGATGGGCCACATTTAATCTAAAGAGTATATATTGAGGTGAATTTTCAAATTTTATCTATATGTAACAAGTCATGGAATCATTCTATTATGGGTTGAATTATGTCTCCCTCCCCCCAACCACTGCAAACTCATATGTTGAAGTCCTAATCCCCAGTGAACATCTGATTTGTATCTAGCCAGAGCCATCAAGAGTGCCCAGTGCTTCAGGATTCTCAAACCCTAGCTTATATTAATACATGTCTAAGGAAATTATAAGCCTGTACTTTCTTTTAAATTGTATTTTAATTTTCAGTGTGACAAAGTGAGAAGTATACAAAAAGCATTTCTGTTGCACACTGATGTGTGATATTTGTCTCAAGAAAAAAAGTACTTGTGCAATTGAGTTGTGTCCTGAGCTCATTGTTTTTTTTAATGGAAGACCATTTTTATTTGAATGAATAACTGACAGACAAATCATGGTTATTCTGACTTGCATATTTGGCAGATATTTTCTTGACAATGAATAAGTGAGCCTGTTATTTCAAGAAAAACAAGTGACAGTACTTGTTGCCAAAAAGAAAATTCCAGCTTTCAAGAGAAAATTAAAATTTTGGAAAGCCTATATCCATCACCAGGAGCTTGTCAAAGTCTTTATAAAGACCTTCTCTGATGAGATTGGTGTTGATTTTAATAAATATGATTTTTAAATTTTTGTATAATGAAATATGTCAACACTTGGAAGATCTGAAAAATTTGGTGAGCCAATGTTTTCTAAATGACCAGTTTATAGTTTTATGATGTCACACATGAGCTAAAAATGCATTCCAAGTACAAGACAAACCAATGGATTTTAATGTAGCAAAGAATGATTAACTCACTGATAGGATCTCAAATTCCATATTGCAACTAATCTTTAAGAAACTACAGCCTGTATTTTGGTATAGTATCAAAGAAGAATATTCACAATTACCTAGGATGGCTATTAAATTAATCCCTTCCTTTCTCAACTACTGTTTGAGTAAGCTGGATTTTCTTCATATATAACATTCCCTTCTTTATGGGATCTTCCCAACCCAGGGATCAAACCTGGGTCTCCTGCATTGCAAGCTGATTCTTTACCATCTGAACCACCAGGGAAGCCCCATATTTCTATCAAAACAACATATTTCAACAGCTAGAATGCAGAAGCAGATGTGAGAATTCAGCTATCTTCTACTAAGCCTGACAGTAAAGAGATTTGAAAATGTAAAATAATGCTACTCTTCTCACTAATTTTCTTGCTTTAGAAAAAAATAACTATTTTTCATAGAATATTTAACTTCTGTTAAATTGTAACAAGTTTGTTGTTATTTCATTATTTATAAATAAATACTTAAATTTTTCTTAGTTTCAACTTCTAATATGGTAATTATCAATAAATATAACCCACCAAGTTTATTGATATGGTAAATAATTTATGAAAGTGTAAAGAAATTCTGGGAGAACTGCTGGCCTAGGTGACATAAACCAGTGGTTCCCAAAGTTAGTTAGATCAGGTAACTCTTTATATCAGAACCACCTGAGTACTTTGTTATAAAATGCATATTCTTGTGTCTTGTCCCAAACTGAATCAGGTTTCTTAAAGGATCAGCCTATCTTTGTTTTCATATATTGAAATTTCCAAACAGAATAAAGCTTTCGTTTAATACAGTTAAGGTAGTCCCTTGCTAGTGTGGTCAGTATTTTCAAGATTCCAGATGATCAAAATGAACATAATATCTGTTCTACCAGAGACCCAAATCACAAGAATTATCGCCATGCTTGTACAAGTGGTGAGAGTTTTTGAGACAATATACCTTGCAGAAATTACTTGGATATGGAAAAGAGTTGACTTATGATAGTGGATTGAATTTGACATAACTTCTCCAGCTTGTTATGGAGCCAACGTATATTCTCAAGGCTTTTCATTCTTTCTGTTTCAGTACCAAAGCCAACCACAGTGGTGGCCTTTGAGATGAGGCAGGGGTGAGGGTGGTGCAGAGAGGCTAAGTTGAACACAGAAGAGTGGATCTTGGCAACTAAGACATACAGAAGCCAACCTCAGGAATGTGTTTTTCTGAAAAGTCACATCTGGACCCCTGGTTAACATCCTGTCTGATCTTTTTCCTTAGACAAGAGGCCAACCACAGAAAACACACAGAGTATGGAGATTTGCTGACATCTTTGATTTATAAAATATAGTAACACAAATTCAAAGCACTTTGGCCATGTTCATGAATGAATATGTGTGTGCATATGCACTCACATTCATGTGTATATGGGTGTTAGACATTTCAGTACTCAACTGGGAAACATCTTCCCATGGTCTGCTTCCTGGATAAAACCTGATCTCTTCCTCTACAAATTCTCAAAACAGGCAAATCTGCAAGCCCTTGTATTTGGAATAGCTCAGCAAAGGGCATAGGATAGAAGCTAGGATCTGAAAGTGCGATTTTGGTACATGGTACATAGTTTCTCTTGCCCTTCTATTGCATTTGTATTGTGGCAATAGGACATTTTTACCAAGTCAAGCTGCTGGCATGTGATTTTGTAACATTTACTTATTTCCTTTTGTCTTACTGATGGGATTTTATGCTTATCTCCCATTCTTTGCTCAACTCTATACCCTTGCCATACACCTTTCATGTTGGTTTCTTTCTGATCAAATTTTCTCCTCTAAAATTTCTTTCGAGTTCTGCACAGCACAAAACAGAAGACATTTTGTTGTTTTAATTTTTCCATAAAGCAAAAAATTTGGCTCACAACTCACTTATGTGTTATAGAAGTATGATAGGAAGGCATGGAACATTGATTTGAGCAAAGAAGTCAAAGAAACATTATCCAGAAAAATGAAACCATAGGTGGCCAAAAATATGAGAAGGATGAATTAGACCTGTGTACAGGTCAGTGTGACAGGTTGCATTTGTGGGTTATTATCATATGCCTGTTTCTCCCTTAGTACTTTATCCTTTCTGTATTTGCTGGGCTGCTGGCCAGAGAATGATGTGCTCTGATTGCTCGCAGCTCCCTGCTGTTTTTCCACCCCCTTTTATCCCTCTTCCAAGAGATCCCATGTGACCACTCCCCACTTAAGAATTGCCCCTGAGCAAGAAGACATCTTTCCTTCTTCCTTCCAGATTCAACTTTTATTTAAGGACAGTCTGCTCTGGGCCAGATATTTGGTATGCTTTATTTCACTTGATTCTCACCACAGTCCCATGAAGTAGCAATTATTAGCCCCTTTTCACAAATAAGGAAAAGTGAGTGCCAGAGAGTTTATTTCCTTGAGGTTACAACCACTAGTGAGTATCAGAGCAAGGGATTCAGGATGTTGATTCCAGTGGACTGCCTTATCCCCACCCACCTCTACAACCTCCCCTGCCTTCAGTCCCTAAGTGGATGCAATAAACTAGTATAACCTAAGCAGCTAGTGAATGATGAGTGTTCAATTGCTCTTCACATGGGTGACTTTGCATCTTGAGGAAAATGTTTTAGAGTTGGGAAGGCCTCTGCTGGACTTCCAGTGTTGTGGCATTAAGAGGGTGACATATTTGGGGTCAAAAGGAACCTCCCTAGGGACCTAAAATTGTAGAGGAGGACAGCAATCTGGCAATCCTTGAGTCATGTCTGGCAAATAGAAATATTTTGTTTGGTCCACATGGTGTTTTTAAAAACCAGAATCCTTGCAAACACTTAAAAACTAAGAGATTCCACATTTAAAAAAAAAAAAAACTAGAGTTGTAGCTTCTCTTGAATAATTGGAGACTCTAACATCACTGCACCTATATACTCAGAGTGCTGAAGCTTCCCTCTGGAGAGACCTGAACTCTCATGTCATCACAAGCCCTACATATTTCCTGGTCTATTTCACTTATGTTCTAGGCTGTTGTAGGCATCTGTGTTTCAAGCCTCTGAAGTAGATGAGGGTTTCTTCTGAAAATAGGAGGGACACCATCCCTGAGGGTTGAGGCTGTAAAGAGACCTGGAATCAGAGATTCTGTCTCTTCTTTCTTCCATTTTCCTTCAAGAAAGGAGGTGATGAGTACATCAGCCCTTATATCCCAAGGCTGGGAAACTTTTGACAAAAATAAGGTTCTCAAGAAATAAAAATTGTCCCAGCCTTTGAGGCAGTGTTCTCATTAAGAGTCAGACTCAAAGACAGAGAATGAACTGACGGTTACCAGAGGGGAAGGGTGGCGGGGAGAGATGCATGCGTGCTATGTCACTTCAGTCATGCCTGTTTGCGATTCCATGGACTGTAGCCCTCCAGACTCCTCTGTCCATGGGATTCTCCAGGCAAGAATACTGGAGTGGGTTGCCATGCCCTCCCCCAGGCAGGGAGAGATAGTTAAAAGGAATTTGGAATTGACATGTATCCATGGCTATATTTAAAATAATCAACAAGGAT
The DNA here is from genome assembly GCA_006410735.1 of Raphicerus campestris. NCBI lineage: Eukaryota > Metazoa > Chordata > Mammalia > Artiodactyla > Bovidae > Raphicerus > Raphicerus campestris. The sequence continues at coordinate 57,952 of SJYW01016006.1, forward strand.
CTATTGTAAAAAATAAAAGTCAGATCTTTGTCTCAATCATACTTAAGGTGGTAAGGACAAGGAGAGCTGGCAGCCAGGTACATTTACTACCACAATTTAGCTAAAAGGGATTAAAATGTGTCCAGGTCCACAGAAATGTCAATAAACCTTACCCACCTTTAGAAGCTTCCTTCCTTCCTCCAACCTGTCCTTCAGGTGCTCACTCATGGGAAAACTGACTCTTTCTGTTGATCCTTAGCTAATTGTAATTAATTTCTAGTCAGGGAGGCTACCTATGAAAAGTCATCAAGATTAATGTCATATTATAATAATCATAATTGTACTTATAGCTAAAATTCATTGGGCTTTTATTTTATAACCAGGCACTGTGCTAAACTCGTCCAATGTCATATCTCATTTAATCCTTACAGCAATCTTAGACTTAGTTATCACTGTTATTCCTTTTCTACAGTGGAAGGAACCCAGATCAGAGAGATTAAGAAATTCACCAAAGGTCACACAGCTAAAACGTCTTGGAGTCAGAATTCCAAGGATGTACCCCTTGGATGGATGGGGCTTCCCAGGTAAAGAATCTGCCTGCCAATGCAGGAGACACAAGAGACAAGAGTTTGCTCCCTGGTCAAGAAGATGCCTTGGAGAAGGAAATGGCAACCTTCTCCAGTATCCTTGCCTGGGAAATCCCGTGGTCCACAGGGTCACAAAGAGTAGGACACAACTGAGCATCTGAACACACACAGACACATCTTGGATGTAACCTTCCTGTGAGCAAAGAAAATCTTCATCCACATCTTATTAATTTTGGAAATCTGTAATTAAAAATCCACAGTAGCTAGATAAGACAAGGAGGCATGCTGATTCTGTCTGCTTCCCCTTGGCAGTCAGTTCATAATGCTTCTGCTCTGCTCTGCATTTTCCTTTGCACGTGGCTGGCAATCGAGCTGCTAGATCCCTAATCATATCTTGGAAATTTCTTGGAGTATTTTTTGCCTGAAGATCTCAGATGCTGTTCCCATTCTTTGGCTTATTACCATGTGTGCCCAACTTGGTTCAGTGCTTGATCTCAGTGATCCAAGACCTCAACCACTGCAAGTCGATTTTATTTTACATGCACCACATTAAGAAGCCATTTCAGTCAGAGTTTGTTATGTGCTGGGAATGTAGCAGTGCATTGGAAAAGTTGAACCGATCTGTTGAAGTTCAGACAATACTAATGATTATCCCTTTAACTGGAAATGACTTAAACTTTACATACATAGAAATGTGCTTGCATGTGTCTGGATAATTTTATGTCTCATAACAGCATAAATATGGCTATTATTCTAACAGCCACCAATCTTTTGTTTCACTTGGGACTTCATGGGAAGGAGGAGCTCCATTTCCTAGTTCTCAGGTTATTAATAATTGTTTTTTCCTAAAAGAAAAATGTGATGTGTGCTATTTTATTTAGGAGGTAGCAAAAACAAAGGTGCAAATGTATGTCTGAAAAAATTTGACGTTCAGTGGGCGGCTCTTAAATGTCATAAAAATCAACTCAATTAGATTTTTGGCTGGAAAACAGCAAGATGCATTAATGCTGCTTAGGCTGGCTTCCTATAGTTTAAAACAACATGGCACAAAAAGTCTGTTCAAAAGCATTTGTTGTAGGAAAATTGGTACCCAAAGCAGAGCTGGGCAGGTGGGTTTGGGGGATGGAGAAAAAGAATCTTTTTGTAAATGGGCCAGAAGTTAAAAGGAAGGCAGTGATAAAACCAAGATTGCACTTTTCTGCATCAAGGCACAGACTTCACCTCTGAATTACAAAATGGATACCCTTAATGAGTGTTCTGTAGGTCCACCATCAGTCTTTTTTGAGACCTACAAGGCATGNCTGAGCTCATTGTTTTTTTTAATGGAAGACCATTTTTATTTGAATGAATAACTGACAGACAAATCATGGTTATTCTGACTTGCATATTTGGCAGATATTTTCTTGACAATGAATAAGTGAGCCTGTTATTTCAAGAAAAACAAGTGACAGTACTTGTTGCCAAAAAGAAAATTCCAGCTTTCAAGAGAAAATTAAAATTTTGGAAAGCCTATATCCATCACCAGGAGCTTGTCAAAGTCTTTATAAAGACCTTCTCTGATGAGATTGGTGTTGATTTTAATAAATATGATTTTTAAATTTTTGTATAATGAAATATGTCAACACTTGGAAGATCTGAAAAATTTGGTGAGCCAATGTTTTCTAAATGACCAGTTTATAGTTTTATGATGTCACACATGAGCTAAAAATGCATTCCAAGTACAAGACAAACCAATGGATTTTAATGTAGCAAAGAATGATTAACTCACTGATAGGATCTCAAATTCCATATTGCAACTAATCTTTAAGAAACTACAGCCTGTATTTTGGTATAGTATCAAAGAAGAATATTCACAATTACCTAGGATGGCTATTAAATTAATCCCTTCCTTTCTCAACTACTGTTTGAGTAAGCTGGATTTTCTTCATATATAACATTCCCTTCTTTATGGGATCTTCCCAACCCAGGGATCAAACCTGGGTCTCCTGCATTGCAAGCTGATTCTTTACCATCTGAACCACCAGGGAAGCCCCATATTTCTATCAAAACAACATATTTCAACAGCTAGAATGCAGAAGCAGATGTGAGAATTCAGCTATCTTCTACTAAGCCTGACAGTAAAGAGATTTGAAAATGTAAAATAATGCTACTCTTCTCACTAATTTTCTTGCTTTAGAAAAAAATAACTATTTTTCATAGAATATTTAACTTCTGTTAAATTGTAACAAGTTTGTTGTTATTTCATTATTTATAAATAAATACTTAAATTTTTCTTAGTTTCAACTTCTAATATGGTAATTATCAATAAATATAACCCACCAAGTTTATTGATATGGTAAATAATTTATGAAAGTGTAAAGAAATTCTGGGAGAACTGCTGGCCTAGGTGACATAAACCAGTGGTTCCCAAAGTTAGTTAGATCAGGTAACTCTTTATATCAGAACCACCTGAGTACTTTGTTATAAAATGCATATTCTTGTGTCTTGTCCCAAACTGAATCAGGTTTCTTAAAGGATCAGCCTATCTTTGTTTTCATATATTGAAATTTCCAAACAGAATAAAGCTTTCGTTTAATACAGTTAAGGTAGTCCCTTGCTAGTGTGGTCAGTATTTTCAAGATTCCAGATGATCAAAATGAACATAATATCTGTTCTACCAGAGACCCAAATCACAAGAATTATCGCCATGCTTGTACAAGTGGTGAGAGTTTTTGAGACAATATACCTTGCAGAAATTACTTGGATATGGAAAAGAGTTGACTTATGATAGTGGATTGAATTTGACATAACTTCTCCAGCTTGTTATGGAGCCAACGTATATTCTCAAGGCTTTTCATTCTTTCTGTTTCAGTACCAAAGCCAACCACAGTGGTGGCCTTTGAGATGAGGCAGGGGTGAGGGTGGTGCAGAGAGGCTAAGTTGAACACAGAAGAGTGGATCTTGGCAACTAAGACATACAGAAGCCAACCTCAGGAATGTGTTTTTCTGAAAAGTCACATCTGGACCCCTGGTTAACATCCTGTCTGATCTTTTTCCTTAGACAAGAGGCCAACCACAGAAAACACACAGAGTATGGAGATTTGCTGACATCTTTGATTTATAAAATATAGTAACACAAATTCAAAGCACTTTGGCCATGTTCATGAATGAATATGTGTGTGCATATGCACTCACATTCATGTGTATATGGGTGTTAGACATTTCAGTACTCAACTGGGAAACATCTTCCCATGGTCTGCTTCCTGGATAAAACCTGATCTCTTCCTCTACAAATTCTCAAAACAGGCAAATCTGCAAGCCCTTGTATTTGGAATAGCTCAGCAAAGGGCATAGGATAGAAGCTAGGATCTGAAAGTGCGATTTTGGTACATGGTACATAGTTTCTCTTGCCCTTCTATTGCATTTGTATTGTGGCAATAGGACATTTTTACCAAGTCAAGCTGCTGGCATGTGATTTTGTAACATTTACTTATTTCCTTTTGTCTTACTGATGGGATTTTATGCTTATCTCCCATTCTTTGCTCAACTCTATACCCTTGCCATACACCTTTCATGTTGGTTTCTTTCTGATCAAATTTTCTCCTCTAAAATTTCTTTCGAGTTCTGCACAGCACAAAACAGAAGACATTTTGTTGTTTTAATTTTTCCATAAAGCAAAAAATTTGGCTCACAACTCACTTATGTGTTATAGAAGTATGATAGGAAGGCATGGAACATTGATTTGAGCAAAGAAGTCAAAGAAACATTATCCAGAAAAATGAAACCATAGGTGGCCAAAAATATGAGAAGGATGAATTAGACCTGTGTACAGGTCAGTGTGACAGGTTGCATTTGTGGGTTATTATCATATGCCTGTTTCTCCCTTAGTACTTTATCCTTTCTGTATTTGCTGGGCTGCTGGCCAGAGAATGATGTGCTCTGATTGCTCGCAGCTCCCTGCTGTTTTTCCACCCCCTTTTATCCCTCTTCCAAGAGATCCCATGTGACCACTCCCCACTTAAGAATTGCCCCTGAGCAAGAAGACATCTTTCCTTCTTCCTTCCAGATTCAACTTTTATTTAAGGACAGTCTGCTCTGGGCCAGATATTTGGTATGCTTTATTTCACTTGATTCTCACCACAGTCCCATGAAGTAGCAATTATTAGCCCCTTTTCACAAATAAGGAAAAGTGAGTGCCAGAGAGTTTATTTCCTTGAGGTTACAACCACTAGTGAGTATCAGAGCAAGGGATTCAGGATGTTGATTCCAGTGGACTGCCTTATCCCCACCCACCTCTACAACCTCCCCTGCCTTCAGTCCCTAAGTGGATGCAATAAACTAGTATAACCTAAGCAGCTAGTGAATGATGAGTGTTCAATTGCTCTTCACATGGGTGACTTTGCATCTTGAGGAAAATGTTTTAGAGTTGGGAAGGCCTCTGCTGGACTTCCAGTGTTGTGGCATTAAGAGGGTGACATATTTGGGGTCAAAAGGAACCTCCCTAGGGACCTAAAATTGTAGAGGAGGACAGCAATCTGGCAATCCTTGAGTCATGTCTGGCAAATAGAAATATTTTGTTTGGTCCACATGGTGTTTTTAAAAACCAGAATCCTTGCAAACACTTAAAAACTAAGAGATTCCACATTTAAAAAAAAAAAAAACTAGAGTTGTAGCTTCTCTTGAATAATTGGAGACTCTAACATCACTGCACCTATATACTCAGAGTGCTGAAGCTTCCCTCTGGAGAGACCTGAACTCTCATGTCATCACAAGCCCTACATATTTCCTGGTCTATTTCACTTATGTTCTAGGCTGTTGTAGGCATCTGTGTTTCAAGCCTCTGAAGTAGATGAGGGTTTCTTCTGAAAATAGGAGGGACACCATCCCTGAGGGTTGAGGCTGTAAAGAGACCTGGAATCAGAGATTCTGTCTCTTCTTTCTTCCATTTTCCTTCAAGAAAGGAGGTGATGAGTACATCAGCCCTTATATCCCAAGGCTGGGAAACTTTTGACAAAAATAAGGTTCTCAAGAAATAAAAATTGTCCCAGCCTTTGAGGCAGTGTTCTCATTAAGAGTCAGACTCAAAGACAGAGAATGAACTGACGGTTACCAGAGGGGAAGGGTGGCGGGGAGAGATGCATGCGTGCTATGTCACTTCAGTCATGCCTGTTTGCGATTCCATGGACTGTAGCCCTCCAGACTCCTCTGTCCATGGGATTCTCCAGGCAAGAATACTGGAGTGGGTTGCCATGCCCTCCCCCAGGCAGGGAGAGATAGTTAAAAGGAATTTGGAATTGACATGTATCCATGGCTATATTTAAAATAATCAACAAGGATCTATTGTAAAAAATAAAAGTCAGATCTTTGTCTCAATCATACTTAAGGTGGTAAGGACAAGGAGAGCTGGCAGCCAGGTACATTTACTACCACAATTTAGCTAAAAGGGATTAAAATGTGTCCAGGTCCACAGAAATGTCAATAAACCTTACCCACCTTTAGAAGCTTCCTTCCTTCCTCCAACCTGTCCTTCAGGTGCTCACTCATGGGAAAACTGACTCTTTCTGTTGATCCTTAGCTAATTGTAATTAATTTCTAGTCAGGGAGGCTACCTATGAAAAGTCATCAAGATTAATGTCATATTATAATAATCATAATTGTACTTATAGCTAAAATTCATTGGGCTTTTATTTTATAACCAGGCACTGTGCTAAACTCGTCCAATGTCATATCTCATTTAATCCTTACAGCAATCTTAGACTTAGTTATCACTGTTATTCCTTTTCTACAGTGGAAGGAACCCAGATCAGAGAGATTAAGAAATTCACCAAAGGTCACACAGCTAAAACGTCTTGGAGTCAGAATTCCAAGGATGTACCCCTTGGATGGATGGGGCTTCCCAGGTAAAGAATCTGCCTGCCAATGCAGGAGACACAAGAGACAAGAGTTTGCTCCCTGGTCAAGAAGATGCCTTGGAGAAGGAAATGGCAACCTTCTCCAGTATCCTTGCCTGGGAAATCCCGTGGTCCACAGGGTCACAAAGAGTAGGACACAACTGAGCATCTGAACACACACAGACACATCTTGGATGTAACCTTCCTGTGAGCAAAGAAAATCTTCATCCACATCTTATTAATTTTGGAAATCTGTAATTAAAAATCCACAGTAGCTAGATAAGACAAGGAGGCATGCTGATTCTGTCTGCTTCCCCTTGGCAGTCAGTTCATAATGCTTCTGCTCTGCTCTGCATTTTCCTTTGCACGTGGCTGGCAATCGAGCTGCTAGATCCCTAATCATATCTTGGAAATTTCTTGGAGTATTTTTTGCCTGAAGATCTCAGATGCTGTTCCCATTCTTTGGCTTATTACCATGTGTGCCCAACTTGGTTCAGTGCTTGATCTCAGTGATCCAAGACCTCAACCACTGCAAGTCGATTTTATTTTACATGCACCACATTAAGAAGCCATTTCAGTCAGAGTTTGTTATGTGCTGGGAATGTAGCAGTGCATTGGAAAAGTTGAACCGATCTGTTGAAGTTCAGACAATACTAATGATTATCCCTTTAACTGGAAATGACTTAAACTTTACATACATAGAAATGTGCTTGCATGTGTCTGGATAATTTTATGTCTCATAACAGCATAAATATGGCTATTATTCTAACAGCCACCAATCTTTTGTTTCACTTGGGACTTCATGGGAAGGAGGAGCTCCATTTCCTAGTTCTCAGGTTATTAATAATTGTTTTTTCCTAAAAGAAAAATGTGATGTGTGCTATTTTATTTAGGAGGTAGCAAAAACAAAGGTGCAAATGTATGTCTGAAAAAATTTGACGTTCAGTGGGCGGCTCTTAAATGTCATAAAAATCAACTCAATTAGATTTTTGGCTGGAAAACAGCAAGATGCATTAATGCTGCTTAGGCTGGCTTCCTATAGTTTAAAACAACATGGCACAAAAAGTCTGTTCAAAAGCATTTGTTGTAGGAAAATTGGTACCCAAAGCAGAGCTGGGCAGGTGGGTTTGGGGGATGGAGAAAAAGAATCTTTTTGTAAATGGGCCAGAAGTTAAAAGGAAGGCAGTGATAAAACCAAGATTGCACTTTTCTGCATCAAGGCACAGACTTCACCTCTGAATTACAAAATGGATACCCTTAATGAGTGTTCTGTAGGTCCACCATCAGTCTTTTTTGAGACCTACAAGGCATGAGGGGATAATGAGCAGTGCCAGGAGGGTTGGGTTCAGAGTGAGTTAAGGCACATGGAAAGCACAAAAAGCACAAAATGGACTCAGTCACTTATGCACAGAACAAGAAGTACAAGGAAGGAAGATGCTCACCAAATGTGAGCAGGTCACGAGGTAAAAGCAAAATGCTTCAACTTTTTTTTTTCCTTCACAATCACGAAGTATCTTCAGCCTCCAAAACAGGTAACCAATAATTTATTGAGGGACAAAAGCACAAGAGTTAGATATTCAGAGCTCTTGCTTGATAAAAATGAATTTAAATTACACCCTGGGCTCTGAAAGATTTTGCGAGGGTGTCAGAGACTCTTGAAAAGAATGGAAATTGCCTTGCAGGTCAAGTTCCCCAGGAAACACTCTGAGTCAGAGACTTACCTTAGGCTATGCCTTTAGAGGTTCCCTGGTAGTTCAGATGGTTAAAGATCTGCCAGAAATGCAGGAGAGCCAGGTTTGATCCCTTGGTAGGNTGATCTCAGTGATCCAAGACCTCAACCACTGCAAGTCGATTTTATTTTACATGCACCACATTAAGAAGCCATTTCAGTCAGAGTTTGTTATGTGCTGGGAATGTAGCAGTGCATTGGAAAAGTTGAACCGATCTGTTGAAGTTCAGACAATACTAATGATTATCCCTTTAACTGGAAATGACTTAAACTTTACATACATAGAAATGTGCTTGCATGTGTCTGGATAATTTTATGTCTCATAACAGCATAAATATGGCTATTATTCTAACAGCCACCAATCTTTTGTTTCACTTGGGACTTCATGGGAAGGAGGAGCTCCATTTCCTAGTTCTCAGGTTATTAATAATTGTTTTTTCCTAAAAGAAAAATGTGATGTGTGCTATTTTATTTAGGAGGTAGCAAAAACAAAGGTGCAAATGTATGTCTGAAAAAATTTGACGTTCAGTGGGCGGCTCTTAAATGTCATAAAAATCAACTCAATTAGATTTTTGGCTGGAAAACAGCAAGATGCATTAATGCTGCTTAGGCTGGCTTCCTATAGTTTAAAACAACATGGCACAAAAAGTCTGTTCAAAAGCATTTGTTGTAGGAAAATTGGTACCCAAAGCAGAGCTGGGCAGGTGGGTTTGGGGGATGGAGAAAAAGAATCTTTTTGTAAATGGGCCAGAAGTTAAAAGGAAGGCAGTGATAAAACCAAGATTGCACTTTTCTGCATCAAGGCACAGACTTCACCTCTGAATTACAAAATGGATACCCTTAATGAGTGTTCTGTAGGTCCACCATCAGTCTTTTTTGAGACCTACAAGGCATGAGGGGATAATGAGCAGTGCCAGGAGGGTTGGGTTCAGAGTGAGTTAAGGCACATGGAAAGCACAAAAAGCACAAAATGGACTCAGTCACTTATGCACAGAACAAGAAGTACAAGGAAGGAAGATGCTCACCAAATGTGAGCAGGTCACGAGGTAAAAGCAAAATGCTTCAACTTTTTTTTTTCCTTCACAATCACGAAGTATCTTCAGCCTCCAAAACAGGTAACCAATAATTTATTGAGGGACAAAAGCACAAGAGTTAGATATTCAGAGCTCTTGCTTGATAAAAATGAATTTAAATTACACCCTGGGCTCTGAAAGATTTTGCGAGGGTGTCAGAGACTCTTGAAAAGAATGGAAATTGCCTTGCAGGTCAAGTTCCCCAGGAAACACTCTGAGTCAGAGACTTACCTTAGGCTATGCCTTTAGAGGTTCCCTGGTAGTTCAGATGGTTAAAGATCTGCCAGAAATGCAGGAGAGCCAGGTTTGATCCCTTGGTAGGGAAGATCCCCTAGAGAAGGGAATGGCAACCCACTCCAGTATTCTTGCCTGAGAAATCCCATGGACAGAGGAGCCTGGTGGGTTATGGTCCATGGCATCACAAAGAGTCGGACACAGCTGAGCAATTAACAAGTTCACTTTCACAGAACAACACCTACAGAGGACTAAGGGAAGGAAGGAGAGATTGAAATGCAATTAAATGACGACAAAGACTTAAGGTGGTCCCCAGGTGGGCTCTGGAATTGGGAGGGCCTTACAGAGTTGTCTCACTTGAGACAAGAGAGTCAGGGCTTCATAAACTTATTTCCACCGGATGATGAATGTGAGCCCCATTCCCGCCTCAGCATTGATGACCTTAGGAGAGGTGGCCCTCTCTGAAAGTGTTAGTGACTCAGTCATGTCGGACTCTTTACGACCCCAAGGACAGTAGCCTGCAAGGCTCCTCTGTCCTTGGATTCTCCAGGCAAGAATACTGGAGTGGGTTACCATGCCCTCCTCCAGAGATCTTCCTGGCCCACGGATCAAACCTGAGTCTCCTGCACTGTAGGCAGATCCTTTACTGTCTGAGCCATGATTGGTGACCTTAAGAGAGGTGCTCTCTCTAGCAGAGGGCAATGCCCAGAGAGGAACTCAGTTGTAAGCTGTCACAGCCCAAACTCCCAACAGCCAAGAAAATGAGTTCTTCCCTAGTCTCTAAGGAGGTATCTGGCTGTGCATTATCATAGTATCCCAGTTTACAAAAGAAAGAGGAACTTAGATTCCAGAAACTATTGATATGTACCAATGAACTTGCTATTACATTTCAACCAGTTAGTTATTAAACAGATGGTCTTGGAGCCTTTAGAAAAGTAAGTGGTGACCACTAAGCACCTAGTTTGGGTCATTGGGAACAAGCAAAACCAGCATTAAATGCAAGAATTCATTAGTGTCAAGCATAGTGACAGCACTCTGAACTCAACTTTGCCCTTTTTTAGCATTTTAAGTCAAATACTTGGCTTGATGCATATAATACGCATTTATCAAAACTGTGTATGACCCAGAATTTGCAGGATAGCCAAAACCAATAAATAGAGCAAATAGTTTTTAAACCTGGTTCAAAAAACTAGCAAAATTAAATTTAATAAGGATAAATGTAGAGTAATTCACTGAGATCTGAAAAGTGAAAGAATCAACACATATGATAACAGCAGCTCATAATTAAAGAAGACCTAGATGAATTAGTGGGTCTCAATATTATTTAAATCAGTGATGTAACATGATTGCCAAGAAGGCTAATTCATTATTAGGATTCACTAAGAGAAATATTGGAGAAGGCAATGGCAACCCACTCCAGTGCTCTTGCCTGGAAAATCCCATGAACAGAGGAGCCTGGTGGGCTGCAGTCCATGGGGTCGCTAAGAGTCGGACATGACTGAACTACTTCACTTTCACTTTTCACTTTCATGCATTAGAGAAGGAAATGGCAACCCACTCCAGTGTTCTTGCCTGGAGAATCCCAGGGATGAGGGAGTCTAGTGGGCTGCCATCTATGGGGTCGCACAGAGTCGGACACAACAGGCGACTTAGCAGCAAGAGAAATATGGTGTCTGAAACAATTAAAGTAAATTCCAAATTATCAGAGGCTCCACTAGAGAGAGAACTCTATGAGATACTAAATCTGTGAGGTTTTTCTCTTCTTTAGAGAGAGAACTTATTAAATCATCACAGTGTAGGCAGAAGCAAGAAACCTGCCTTAGTAGGCATGGTGGCTTTGGAATTCCTGAGCGGGACCTTTCTTATCATGGTAGAATTGAATACTTCAGAAGTGGTGTCAGACTTTAAGGTGGCCCTTATGATACTCACCTCCCAGAATTCATAGCTTTATATAGTCCCTTTTCCCTTGAATGTCGGTAGAACCTGTAACTTGCCTCTAATTGACTATTGTGATTGTTTACTTGCTTAGTCATTTCTGACTCTTTTGTGACCCCATGGACTGTAGGCAGCTAGGCTCCTCTGTCCATGGGATTCTCCAGGCAAGAATACTGGAGTAGGTTGCCATTTCCTTCTCCAGGGGATCTTCCCAATCCAGGGATCAAAACTACATCTTATGCATTGGCAGGCAGATTCTTTACTGCCAAGCCCACCTGGGAAGCCCTCTAACTGATCAAACATGGCAAAGATAATGGGAGGTAACATCTGTGATTATATTTGGTTATACAAAATTCCATCTTGCTAACAGAATCACTCTCTTTCTTCATTGCTGACTTTAGAGAAGCAAGCTAACATGTTGTTAGGGGCGCCAATGGAGAGGGCCACATGACAAAGAACTGTGGGAAGACTTTAAGAGCTAAGGGTAGCCTACAGCTGTCTGCCAGCAAGAACTTAAACTTTCAGTTTACAACCAAAAGGGAACACATTCTGCAAACAACTTGAGTGAGCTTGGAAGCAGATCCATTGCCAGTTGAGCCTCCGAATAAGAACTGAGCTCTGACCAGCACCTTGACTTCAGACTGGTAGAGGACCTGGTTAAGCAATACTCAAATCCTAACCCATATTAGCTGCATGTTATTTAAGCTGCTATGTTTGTAGTAATTTGTTACTCAGGAATAGATAACTAATACAGAAGGGAAGATACGTAGGGAGGAGCCCTCACTGACCTCTGAGGGAAAAGAGTCACTTCTGGGAAAATGAGTGGCATTTTAGGAAGCAAAGAGATTAGTTCTGTGTTTGTGATACAAATGCTTGATCACTGACCTGTCCATACCTGACCCAATCACTGTGGTCACAGAAAGTGGCCCTGTGATTGATCAGGCATGTGACCACCTGAACATGGAGCCTCAGGGGCGAGTAGTAGACCCTGTGGGTGCCCATTGCCTCATCCACCTCTAGTTCATTGGTAGCTGCAGAAGAGTTTCCAGTATGTTAACAGTTTTTTCACCTCAAGTTCCTAAGCCTGTCTGCCTTTTTTTTTTTTGGCCTGAGGACTTACCTAGCCTTCTTGTAGACCAACTCAGAAGTGATAGAGATATCACATCATCTAAGACAACACCCAAGTGGTGAATGATGAAACAGTCTTGAAAATAGAGGCCACGTGCTAGGATGGAGGAGCAGAGAGAGTAAAGGGACTTCAATCTCTGACATCAGTACACCTGCCATATCAGGTCTAGAAAGTTTATGTTCACCATTTTTTTATGTGGAAAAAAACCTATTTATTGTGTTTAAGACAATATTATATTGCTTTTATGTTGCATTCAACCAAATCTAATCCTAGCTTATACACATAAAATCAGAAAACGAGTTGAAAGGCTTACTCAAAGTTATCAAGGAGGGAGACAGTTAATTATTATGAGTAATATGTAATACTTGCACAATGCAAGTATAGTTTCATAGTACAAATAATATTATTTGCAAGAATGCATGCACAGATATAACCATCATTTAATAACATGAGTGTTTAAGACTATAGCAGACCTCAACAACAGAAAACTCAGAATGGGAAACTCTTAAGGACTGAAGGTTTTTGTGCCACTCTCAGTTCATACATTGGATCCCTGCCACGCACTCAATGTGATGGTATTAGGAGTGGAGCCCTTAAAAGATAATTAAGTTGAGATGAGGTTCTAAGGGTGAAGTCCTCATGATGGGATTAGTGCCTTTGTTAGAAGAGACAAGAGAGCTGGTTCTCTCCTTCACTACCATGGAAAAATACAGCAAGAATGCAGCCATCAGCAATCCAGGATGGGGCTCTTACAGGAACCGAATCTGCCAGCACATTTATCTTAGACTTCCCACCCTCTAGAACTGTGAGAAAATAAATGTCTGCTGTTTAAGCCACTCAGTCTATGGTATTTCATTATACATAGCATCCTGAGTCCAAAGACAAAAATACATTTCTAGTCTGAGTATCCAAGACTCATAGATATTCTATAGTTTGAAGGAAACGTGATTAAGCACCTATTTTAATTCCCTCATTTTAGAAACAGGGAAACCAAAGTTGTCCCCTACGGTCAATCTGTCACCAAGTTATGAAAATCTTTCTTTGAAATATGACAGGTTTATCTCCTCTTCTGTATATCTACTCCTAATGTATCAAAACAGTTTGCACTGCTTCACTTGTGAGCTTCAATTGCCTCCTCACTGCATCTCCCTGTCTATAGTCTCCCTTTCCTTCAGTTAATTCTATACAGCTCTACTGTGAGAATAATCCTCACAAAACCCTACATTTGCCCAGTGGCTACACTTTTAAAGCACCTCTGCTGGTCTCCAATTGTCTAATCAATCAACTACAGCCAGTCATATGTTTTTCTAGAACTAGATGTACCCTTTCATGTTTATGCCCAGAGAAAGCATTTACATCACTCTTTATTACCTCCATGGACTCATTCATCAGTCTTAATAAGGGACCTATTAGATTTAGTTGGGCTTCCCCCATGGCTCAGTGGTAAAAAATCTGCCAGTAATGCAGAACATGCAGGAGATGCGAGTTCGATCCCTGGGTGGGAAGGATCCTCTGGAGTAGGAAATGACAACCCACTTCAGTATTCTTTTCTGGAGAATCCCATGGACAGAAGAGCCTGCAGGGCTACAGTCCATGGGGTCCCAAGGAGTTGGACACAACTGAGCACACACACATGCACACAAACATCAATTTCAATCTGATGATTAATCAAAACATGAAAATAGCCTTGTTATGTAATTTTGACAGTTAAATGGTACTCGTTAAACGGAGATTCTTCCTGTAATATTACATTTTATAACATCAACAATAGCACATCTTTTAATGTTATTTAATACAACATCCATGAAAACATATTCCATGGACTGATGTTAATGGGTCTTATATCTTAAAAGTTTCCTTAGTCAAACAAGTTTTAAAAAGTTAAATGATAACCCTGTATGCGAGACAGCAAAAGAGACACAGATGTATAGAACAGACTTTTGGACTCTGTGGGAGCGGAAGAGGGTGGGATGATTTGGGAGAATGGCATTGAAATATGTATACTATCATATAAGAAATGAATCACCAGTCTAGGTTCGAAGCAGGATACAGAATGCTTGGGGCCGGTGCACTGGGATGACCCAGAGAGATGGTATGGGGAGGGAGGTGGGAGGGGGGTTCAAG
>SJYW01016006.1:84086-116534 GCA_006410735.1 Raphicerus campestris
GAGACAGCAAAAGAGACACAGATGTATAGAACAGTCTTTTGGACTCTGTGGGAGAGGGAGAGGGTGGGATGATTTGGTAGAATGGCATTGAAACATGTATAATATCATATATGAAATGAATCACCAGTCCAGGTTCAATGCTTGGGGCTGGTGCACTGGGACGACCCAGAGGGATGGTACAGGGAGGAAGGTGGGAGAGGGGTTCAGGATGGGGAATACGTGTATACCTGTGGTGGATTTATGTTGATGTATGGCAAAACCAATACAATATTGTAAATAATTAACCTCCAATTAAAATAAATAAATTTATATTAAAAATATACTCAAACAACCAATGAATCAAAGAAGGAATCAAAATGGAAGTTAAAAATTTTTTGAAACAAATGAACATGGAAAAAGAACATACCAAAACTTGTGAGATGTAGTAAAAAGCAGTTCTAAGAGGGAATTTTATAGTGATAAACACGTATTAACATAGGTAAAAAAATATTTCAAATAAATAGCTACACACATCAAAGAACTAGGAAAAGAGCAAACTAAACCCAAAGTGAACCAAAAGAAGGAAATAATAAAGATAATAGCAGAAATAAACACTAGAAAAACAATTTTAAAAGATTAACAAGACTAAGCTGTTTTTAAAAAGATAAAATTGACAAACCTTTTAGTTGGACTAACTAAAAAAGAGAGAGGACTCATGCATAAAATCATAAATGAAAGAGGAGACATTGTTGAATAAACGCATATATCTATAATTAACCAAATCACATGCTTTTAGGTCATTAATTTGTTGTTACAAATTTTTATTAGATTAAGAATTATTTTAGAAATGAAAGCAGAAGCAATATAGCAAGAAGTC
The DNA here is from genome assembly GCA_006410735.1 of Raphicerus campestris. Lineage (NCBI taxonomy): Eukaryota > Metazoa > Chordata > Mammalia > Artiodactyla > Bovidae > Raphicerus > Raphicerus campestris. The sequence goes on from SJYW01016006.1 coordinate 84,943, forward strand.
ACCTCCTGTCAAGTCAGCTGGAATCACTGGTTGGGTTGAAGACTGAAGAAAGGGCAATTATCTCTGTGAAAAGAAATCTTAATCTCTCACTCCTTAGTGATCCCCTAGACTATCCCCTGAAATAGTTACCCAAGCCCAGTCCTAACACCCACATCTCTTGCTACCAAACTTAGACAAACCCGTACCAGAATCCCAAACTAAAAATCCCATTTGAGGACAACTCATTCTGATAAATCTGCAACTTTTACAACCCTGTAATTCTCACTGCTGACCTTTCTCCTTATCAATAATAACACTTTTATTTTCACCATCAGGTCAAGTTTGCTTAAAGTTTCTGCCTTGTAGATTTCCCCATTCAAGCATTTCTGTTAATTCTGACACTTAAATTTTTAGCTAATTCTTGAAGCTCTCTCTTCCTGAAATCATGTACCTGTAGTTTTTCTCCTATTTCTGTGTAGATGTATCATCTTCTACAGGTCCATTAACAGAGTTTCTTAAGACTCATTTTGTCTAAGGCCCCTTTCCCCTCTCTTTCTCTAACACTTTCTTGTGAGGCAAAGTCATTCACCTAAACAGCTGATTATTAAAATGATGTAACACCATCTGAAACCTCTCCTCTGAGATTCAGACCAGAATATCCCAAGTCCTCCTTAACATCTTCCCTTTCAAGTTTCAAAGATACCTTAAATTCAACAGGTCCAAATCTGACCTTATGCTTTCTCTCAAATATCTGACTCTCATTTAGTGTTCCTTACTTTATCCAGTGGATGCTTGTGTGCTAACTCGCTTCAGCCATGTCCAACTCTTTGTGACCCTGTGGACTATAGCCTGCCAGGGCTCTTGTGTCCATGGTATTCTCCAAGCAAGAATACTGGAGTAGGTTGCCATGACCTCCTACGGGGATCTTCCTGACCCAGGGATCAAATGTGCATGTCAGTAACTCCACCAAATTGAACATGAAAGAAATTTAGGAATCTTCTTTGGTACCTACATCTCTTTTACACTTTATAGCCAATCCATCAACAGCCCTTTCAAGATTCTCTTCTATATCCATCTACTTCCATCCATCCCCTCTGCTACCACCTTAGTCTTAAGCTACACTCATTTCTTGCCTAGACTATTAAATATTCTCTTGAAAGATCTCCTTGAACCCAGTCTGTCAACCTCCAATCCGTTCAGCACAATCCATACACAGTAATCACAAAATGACAATTAGGATATGCAGTGTCTCTCCAAATAATCTTCATTGGCTACTCATTTTTCTGAGTGTAAGGATATATAACTGAAAATGACAAGATTTCTAAGGATGATCTGACACTTCATGCTTCCAGCCACTCTCCCCCTCACTCCTTGTAGTTTAGCCACACTAACCTTATTTCTGTGCCTTGAATGTGCCTTAATATCTTTGACACAGGGCCTGTTCACAGCTCTGTCTGAACATTGTCTAGAATATCATTTTCTTCTTTTGCATACTTCAGAGCAAGGAGATCAAACCAGTCAATTCTAAAGAAAATCAACCCTAAATATCGAATATTCCAATGGAAGGACTGATGCTGAAGTTGAAGATTCAATACTGCAGCCACCTGATGCGAAGAGCCGACTCATTGGAAAAGATCTTAATGCTAGGAAATATTGAGGACAGGAGGAGAAGGGGGCGACAGGGGATGAGATGGTTGGATGGCATCACCGACTCAATGGACATGAGTTTGAGCAAACTCAGGGAGATGGTGAAGGACAGGGAAGCCTGGTGTGCTGCAGTCCATGGGGTTGCAAAGAGTTGGACACAACTTAGTGGCTGAACAAGATACTTTAGAAGTCAGGTCAAATTTTACTTCCTGAGGGAGGCCAGGTAGAAATGCGTTTCTAGCCCATGTCAGAATGCAGGGCAAAAGAGGGTTTCAGGGCAGGAAAACAAGGCATTTGTAAGACCTTGTTTATCAGTTCTTCTTTACATCTGTTTTATATGTTGCCAGCTCTATAGGTCTACTTTTCAAATGCAACTGCATCTCCTCATATCCCCACAGGTCATAGCTGCATATCTGATAAACAGAGGTCTGTGGTCTCCATCATGGCCAAACTCTGGTTGACAACTAACTCAATTTTGAGCTATAATGGGGGAAATATATCTATCCTTTTATTTTCCCCATTGATCCTGGAATCAAAGGAGTTTCCATTTTCAGCCCTTGTAGATACAGACCTTCAACTGTTCAAGGTTGGTTCTAAATTTAGAATTGCTAAAGTTGGAGTGTTCACTTAGTTTTACATTATTCTCCTGAGTCTAATATTTGGAGTCTATGTATTTTCCATTCAAAAAATGCTGTGGACTATGACTGGCCTACAACTTGGGAATTCTAAAAGTAACTTTAAAAAATTCCTAAATCATTCTGACTTTGACTCTCTTCACTCAAAGCTATAACAGATGTATTTTACTTTAGTAAAGCTTAATTACCATTTCCTCCATGCTATTTTGTCTTCCATATCTCCTGGTTTCTCCCCAGAATTTAGTATTGAAACTGCAATTTATATGAACACATTTTACTAATTATGCTCCAATTTAGATGAATTACATAAGCCACATTACTAAGTTGTGACTACTCAACCAGGTGTTCCTGAACTGCCCAAAACAGGAAAAGAAAATTGTAACAATCTTCTCTAGAAATGGGAGAGTGGGGCAGACTCCTTAGATGAGATTAAATATTACGTTTCAGTTGTTTACTTTTCCTCCAACTTTATTGATATATAATTGAGCATATTACACAAGTTTAATATGTATAATGTAGTGATTTTATATAATGTATATATTGCAAAATGATAACCACAATAAGATTACTTAACACAACCATCACCTCACAAAGTCACAACTTTTATGTGTACTGAGAAATTTTAAAATTTATTTGATTAGCCACTTCCAGATATACTATTTAATAATATGGTGGTTTAGTTGCTAAATTATGTCCGACTCTTGTGACTCTATTGACTGTAGCCCACGAGGCTCCCCTATCCATGGGATTCTCCAGACAAGAATACTGGAGTAGGCTGCCATTTCCTCTCCAGGGGATCTTCCTGATCCAGGGATTGAACCTGTTTCTCTTGCATCTCCTACATTGGCAGGCAGATTCTTTGCCACCAGAGAAGCTACTTCCAAATGTACCATTTAATAATATAATATTATTATAGTCATTCTGCCCATTGTATTTCTAAAAATTAATCACCTTATAACTAGAAGTTTGGACAATTTGACCATCTCTACCAATTATCCCCATCCTCAACTGCTTGCCTCTAGCAATCACCAATCTCTTCTCTGTTTCTGTGAGTTCAACCCTTTTAGATTCCACATATATATGTGATAAGGAAGTATTTGCTTTTCTTTGTCTGATTTACTTCACTTGTCATAATGCCCTTAAGTTTCATCCATGTTGCTACAAATGGCAGAATTTTTTTTATAGCTGAATATTCCATTGTGTACACATAATATTGTGTATATAATTTATCCATTTATCTACTGATGGACATTTAAGTTGTTTCCATGTCTTAGGTATTACAAATAATGCTACAGTGAACATGGAATGCAGATATCTCTTCAAGATAGTGATTTTACTTTCTTTGGATAAATACTCAGAAGTAAAATTACTGGATTATATGATAGTTCTATTTTTAATTGCTACTTTTCATAGTGATGGTAACCAATTTATATTGTCAACAGTAGTGCAAAAAGTTTTTCTTTATATCTCACAAGCACTTACTATCACTTGTCTTTTATAACAGCCATTCTAACTAGTGTGAGATGATATCTCATTGCGTTTCTCATTTGCATTTCCTCAATGATTGTGACATTGAGCACTTTTTCATGTACCTGTTGGCTATTTGAATAACTTCTTTGGAAAAATGTCATTTCAGGTCTTTTGTCCATTTTTTAAATTGTTTTTCTTTTGCTTTTGTTGTTGTTTTGCTATTGAGTTGGAAGGAAAGTTATGACCAACCTAGACAGCATATTAAAAAGCAGAGACATTACTTTGCCAACAAATGTCCATCAAGGCTATGGTTTTTCCAGTGGTCATGTATGGATGTAAGAGTTGGACTATAAAGAAAGCTGAGTGCCAAAGAATTGATACTTTTGAACTGTGGTGTTGGAGAAGACTCTTGAGAGTCCCTTGGGCTGCAAGGAGATCCAACCGGTTCATCCTAAAGGAGATCAGTCCTGGGTGTTCATTGGAAGGACTGATGTTGAAGCTGAAACTCCAATAACTGATGCATAGAGCTGACTCATGTGAAAAGACCCTGATGCTAGGAAAGATTGAGGGCAGGAGGAGAAGGGGACGACAGAGGATGAGATGGTCAGATGGCATCACTGACTTGATGGACATGGGTTTGGGTAGACTCCAGGAGTTGGTGATGGACAGGGAGACCTGGTGTGCTGCAATTCATGGGGTCGCAAAGAGTCAGACATGACTGAGTGAACCGAACTGAGCTTTCTGAGTTCCTTATATATTTGGGGATTAATATTCTTTTCTCAGATATGTGGTTTGCAAAAGTTTCTCCCATTCCATAGATAATCTTTTAATTTTATTGAGTATTCTGTTGTTGGGCTTCCCAGGTGGCACTAGTGGTAAAGAACTCGCCTGCCAATACAAGAGATGTAAGAGTTGTAGGTTTAATCACTGGGTCAAGAAAACCTCCTGGAGGAGGGCATGGCAACCCACTACAGTATTCTTGCTTGGAGAATTCCATGGACAGAGGAGCCTTGTTAGGCTACAGTCCACAGGGTCACACAGAGCTGGACACAAATGAAGCGACTTAGCATGCACATTCTTTTGTTGTGCAGAATATTTTAGTTTGATGTAGTGCCATATGTTTATTTTTGCTTCTGTTGCTTGTGCATTAGGTGTTATGTCCATAAAATCATTGCCAAGATCAATGTCAAGAAGCTTTTTTTCTATGTTTTCTACTAGGAGTTTTGTGGTTTCAGGTTGTACACATAAGTCTTAATTTAACCTACTTCAGTTTAATTTCTCTGGGTAGAGAAAGATAAGGGTCCAATTTCATTCTTTTCTGTGTGGCTGTCCAGTTTTCTCCACACCATTTACTGAAGGGACTACTTTTTCTCCATTGAGTACTGTTGGCTCCGGTCTCAAATATTAGCTGACTGTATACACATAGGTGTATTTTTGGGCTTGCTATTTGGTTCCATCACTCTATATGTCTGTTTATGTAACAGTACTATGAAGTGAAGTGAAAGTTGCTTAGTCGTGTCCGACTCTTTGCTATCCCATGGACTATACAGTCCTTGGATTTCTTCAGGCCAGAATANCTGTCTCTTATACACATCTTATTTGGTTCCATCACTCTATATGTCTGTTTATGTAACAGTACTATGAAGTGAAGTGAAAGTTGCTTAGTCGTGTCCGACTCTTTGCTATCCCATGGACTATACAGTCCTTGGATTTCTTCAGGCCAGAATACTGGAGTGGATAGCCTTTCCCTTCTCCAGGGGATCTGTTCAACCCAGGGATCAAACCCAGGTCTCTCACATTGCAGGCAGATTCTTTACCAGCTGAGCCACAGGGGAAGCCCAAAAATACTGAAGTGGGTAGCCTATCCCTTCTCCAGTGGATCTTCCCAACCCAGCAATTGAACCAGAGTCTCCTACATTGCAGGTAGATTCTTTATCAACTGAGTTATCAGTGAAGCCAGAACAGTACTATACTGTTTTGATTATTGTAACTTTGCAATATAGCTTGAATTCAAGAAGCATGATGCCTCCAGCTTTATTCTTTCTCAGGATTGCCTTTTTGTACTTCTGTAAAAAATGGCATTGGAATCTTGACAGGGAATCTATTGAATCTACAGATTCACTTTGCAGAGTATGGACATTTTAACAATATTAATTTCTCTGATCAGTGAACGTGGGATATCTTTCCTTTTATTTGTGTCTTCTTCAATTTCTTTCATCAATTTCTTATACGTTTAGTAGAAAGATTTTTAACCTCCTTGGTTAAATTTATTCCTATACTATTCTAAGTGGGAATTTAAAAATTCTTTTGAATAATTCATCGTTGGTGAGTAGAAATGCACCTAATATTTCTATACTGAGTCTATCTTCTGCAATTTTACCAAATTCATTTATTAGTTTCAAGTTTTTTTGTGTGGAGTCTTTATGAATTCCCATATATAAGATCATGTTATTTACCAACAGAGGCAGAGAACCTCNTTGTGGTTTCAGGTTGTACACATAAGTCTTAATTTAACCTACTTCAGTTTAATTTCTCTGGGTAGAGAAAGATAAGGGTCCAATTTCATTCTTTTCTGTGTGGCTGTCCAGTTTTCTCCACACCATTTACTGAAGGGACTACTTTTTCTCCATTGAGTACTGTTGGCTCCGGTCTCAAATATTAGCTGACTGTATACACATAGGTGTATTTTTGGGCTTGCTATTTGGTTCCATCACTCTATATGTCTGTTTATGTAACAGTACTATGAAGTGAAGTGAAAGTTGCTTAGTCGTGTCCGACTCTTTGCTATCCCATGGACTATACAGTCCTTGGATTTCTTCAGGCCAGAATACTGGAGTGGATAGCCTTTCCCTTCTCCAGGGGATCTGTTCAACCCAGGGATCAAACCCAGGTCTCTCACATTGCAGGCAGATTCTTTACCAGCTGAGCCACAGGGGAAGCCCAAAAATACTGAAGTGGGTAGCCTATCCCTTCTCCAGTGGATCTTCCCAACCCAGCAATTGAACCAGAGTCTCCTACATTGCAGGTAGATTCTTTATCAACTGAGTTATCAGTGAAGCCAGAACAGTACTATACTGTTTTGATTATTGTAACTTTGCAATATAGCTTGAATTCAAGAAGCATGATGCCTCCAGCTTTATTCTTTCTCAGGATTGCCTTTTTGTACTTCTGTAAAAAATGGCATTGGAATCTTGACAGGGAATCTATTGAATCTACAGATTCACTTTGCAGAGTATGGACATTTTAACAATATTAATTTCTCTGATCAGTGAACGTGGGATATCTTTCCTTTTATTTGTGTCTTCTTCAATTTCTTTCATCAATTTCTTATACGTTTAGTAGAAAGATTTTTAACCTCCTTGGTTAAATTTATTCCTATACTATTCTAAGTGGGAATTTAAAAATTCTTTTGAATAATTCATCGTTGGTGAGTAGAAATGCACCTAATATTTCTATACTGAGTCTATCTTCTGCAATTTTACCAAATTCATTTATTAGTTTCAAGTTTTTTTGTGTGGAGTCTTTATGAATTCCCATATATAAGATCATGTTATTTACCAACAGAGGCAGAGAACCTCCCTGGTGATCCAGTGTTTAAGACTTCACCTTCCTATGCAGAGTGTGCAGGTTCAATCCCTGGTTGGGGAGCTAGGATCCCACATGCCTCACAGCCAAAATATCAAAATATAAAACAGAAGTAATATTGTAAGAAATGCAATGAAGATTTTTAAAAATATAATGTTATTTATTTATTTTTGGCTGTGCTACATCTTCATTGCTGTGTGAGTTTTTCTCTAGTTGCAGTGAGTAGGGGCTACTATTCATTGAAGTGCACAGGCTTCTCATTGCAGTGGCTTCTCTTATTGCAGAGCATGGGCTGTATAGCACACAGGCTTCAGTAGCTCAGTCATTGTGGCTCCTGGGCTCTAGGGCACAAGCTCAATAGTTGTGGTACATGGGCTTAGTTGCTCTGTGGCATCTTTCCAGATCAGGAATTGAAACTGTTTCTTCTGCTTTGGCAAATGGATTCTTTACCACTGAGCCACCAGGGAAAGTGAAGTCACTCAGTCGTGTCTGACTCTTTGCGACCTCATGGACTGTAGCCCACCAGGCTCCTCAGTCCATGGAATTTTCCAGGCAAGAGTACTGGAGTAGGTTGCCATTTCTTTCTCCAAAGGATCTTCCCAACCCAGGGATCGAACCCGGGTCTCCCGCACTGCCGGCAGACGCTTTACCATCTGAGCCACCAGGGAAGCCCCAATAATTTTTTTTTAACAGAGACAATTTTACTTCTTCCTTGCTGATTAGGATACCTTAAAAAAATTTCTTTTTCTTGACTGATATCTCTATCTAGGACTTCCATTACTATGTTGAATGAGAGAGGTCAGAGTGTGAACCCTTGTCATGATCACTTAACTGGAGGAAAACTTTTCAGTCTTTCAGTGTTGAATGTTCAGTTCAGTTCAGTCTCTCAGTTGTGTCTGACTGTTTGCGACCCCATGGAGTGCAGCGCGCCAGGCCTTCCTGTCCATCACCAACTCCCGGAGTCCACTCAAACTCGTGTCCATTGAGTCAGTGATGCTATCCAATCATTTCATCCTCTGTCAACTCCTTCTCCTCCCACCTTCAGTCTTTTCCAGCATTGGGATTTCTTTTCAAATGAGTCAGTCTTTGCATCAGATGGCGAAGTATTGGAGTTTCAACTTCAACATCAATCCATCCAATGAATATTCAGGACTGATATCCTTTAAGATGGACTGATTAGATCTCTTTGCAGTCCAAGGGATTCTCAAGAGTCTTCTCCAACACCACAGTTCAAAAGCATCAATTCTTTGGCACTCAGCTTTCTTTATAGTCCAACTCTCACACTCATATGTGACCACTGGAGAAAGCATAGCCTTGACTAGATGGACGTTTGTTGGCAAAGTAATGTCTCTGCTTCTCAATATGCTATCTAGGTTGGTCATAACTTTCCTTGCAAGGAGTAAGCATCTTTTAATTTCATGGCTGCAGTCACCATCTGCAGTGATTTTGGAGCCCCCCAAAATAAAGTCTGTCACTGTTTCCACTGTTTCCCCATCTATTTGAATGTGATGTTACCTGTGGGCTTTATGGATATGGCCTTTATTGTGTAGAGGTATGGCCTTCTATGACTAATTTTTGACTTTTTTTCGTGAATGGATATTGACTTTTGTCAAATATTTTTTCTGTATTTATTGAGATGAGCATGTAATTTTTAGCTTTCATTCTGGTAAAGTGATTTATCACATTTATTGATTTACATAGTTTGAACCCTCCTTGCATTCCAGTGATAAATCCCACTTGATAATGGTATATGATTTTATTAATGTGCTATTGAATTTGGATTGCTAGTATTTTGTTGAACATTTTNTCAGCAGTGCATTCCCCTCTGGTCAGTAGAGCTATATGCTCTAGGAGTGCTCTCTACATGAGCTGTATGGGTACTTTTGTTATGGTGGACTGACTACTATGGGTTCAGTGGTGGATGAGACTGGCCCCCAATCTGGTTGGTTTTCAGGACTTGCCTTGTATGGAGACTGCTAGCTACTTGTGGGTGGGGCTGGGTGCTAACATGGCTGACTGCACAGCCAGGGAAGTCCTCGTTCTGGTTTTGGCTCACTGATGGGTGAGGCTGGGGCCCAGGGCATCCTGAGGTTGGTGCCCACCCAGCTCTGGATGAGGCTTGGTCCTGTAGCTAGTGCCAGCCCACTGATGGGAGGCAAAATGTCCTGAGGACTCTGGCTATGGAGCTAGGGGTCTCAGAGCTGGTGTTGGCCTGTTGGTGGGTGGTGTCAACACCCACGAGTACCTGGGGCTAGTGCTGACCAATTGGTGGGAAGAACCAGGTCCTAGGGTCTCTGGCTGCAGGGCCCTAGGGTCTTGGAGTTGTTGCCAACTGGAAAGTAAAGGGGTCTGTGCTGAGGAGATCCTGGGAAGGATGCCAGCCCACTGCTGGGTAGGGCCAATTCTTGGACCCTCTAGTAGGCAAAGCCAGTCCCAGGGCAGCCAGAGTTTCAGGGGGTCCTATTGCGAGGGGCCATGTCCCTGCCCAACTAGCTGTCTGGCCTGGGGCATCCCAGAACTGGTGTTGACTGGTTGGTGGGCTAGAGTAGGTTCTGGCATTAATAAGCTAGAGGGAGGATTATAAACTGGTGCTTATCAGCACCAGTGTCCATGGTGGGATGAGCTCCCCAAAATGTCTGTTGTCAGCATCTATGTCACCAGGGTAAATTTCAATTGCTTCCTGCCTTTCCTGGAGGCTCTCTGAGATCAACAAGTGGGTCTGTCCCAGGCTTCTTTCAAATTACTGCTTCTACTCTAGATTCCAAAGCATGTGAGATTTTGTGTGGGCCCTCTATTTCCCATAATCCTCTGGATCTTCTGGAAGTAACCCCTGCTGGCCTTCAAAGCCAAACATTATGGGAGCTTATCTTCCTGGTGCAGGAGCCCTAGGCTAGGTAACTTGATGTGGGGCTCAGAGCCCTGGTTCCTTGCAGAGAGCATCTGCAGTTGTAATCATCTTTCCGTTTGTGAGTTGCCTACTTGGGGGTATGGGTCTTGATTATACTGCATTTTTGCCCCTCTTATCCATCTAGTTGTGGTTCCTTCTTTATATCTTTAACTGTACAAGATCTTTTCTGCTAGCCTTCAAATTGCCTTTATGGACAGTTACTCTGCAAATACGTATAAGCTTGATGTGCCTGTGGGAGGTAAGCTCACCATCTTGGCCACTCCCCTCATCCCCAGCCATGATTTATTTATATAGACTTTCTGTTCCTTTCTCTTTCTCTTCTTCTAGGATTCCTATAATGTGTGTATGTGTGCATGTGTGCATATGTGTGTGTGTGTGTGTGTGTGTGTGTGTGTGTGTGTATTCATAAGTTTTGTAGGCTTTCTTCACTCTTTTTCATTCTTTGTTCTTTTTACTCCTCTGACTGGATAATTTCATATGACTATATTCTAGTTAATGGATTCTTCTGCTTGGGCAGTTCTGCTGTTTTCCTAATTTTCTGTAGTTGTCTGTGTATTCTTGTAGTTCACTGAGCTCTTTTGAGAAGATTATTCTGAATCTTTTGTTAGATAGCTCATAGATCTCCATTTCTTTACAATTGGTTATTGGATTCCTTTGATGTTGTCATGGTTACCTGATATTTTATAATCCATGATTCCTTGCATCTCTATGCATGCATTTGCATAAGTGGTCTCCTCTTTTAGACTTTACAGATTCTCTTCACAAGGCTAGTCATTCACCAAACATCTCAGCTTGGAGTTCTGGATGAGTCAGCTGGTAGGATCCCTGGGCAGGCAATTCTTGCTTTCGGGGTCTCTCATTGAGTCAGGCCACTGCTTGTTCTTTGAGGTCAGGGATAATGCTATTTGTTGGGCTCTGCAGTTTGGTGAGCCTGCTCCACATTCCAACAGGGCCACTAGGCTCCTTGACTGGGCAGAGCTGTTGACTATGCTCAGTTCTTAGGTAGGGCCACTAAGTGGGCTCTGCAGTCACCTCCTGATAGACAAGGTAACTGGCTGTGTTCCCTGGTAGAGTGGTTCTCATGGTTGGATTCCTTGACTGGGCAGGGCTACAGGCTTGGTTTTGTAATCATATCTTGTGGCAATGAATCTCAGGTTGTGTGACACCTGGCTATATGGTCCTGCTAGCTGAACTCAATTTAGGCAGGGCTACAGGCAGGACTTTTTAGTTGCATAGGGTATGCTCTGTGATTGGACAGGGAAGCAGGTTGCGCCCCGAAGTTAGGTGGGCCATAGGCTGGTTTTCATGATCAGGTAGGCCACTGGCTCTGCTCTATTGGTGATCAAGGTCACTGGCTGGGTTCTTTGGTCAGGAGGGACACGCAGTTGTATCCTGCAGTTCGGCAGGGCTAGAGACTTTGCTCCATCATTGGGTGGAGTCACTGTCCAAGTTGGGAGGAACTGCAAGCTATGCTCTGTGGTTGGACAGGATCGCTGGCTGAGCTCCTTGCCTGAATGAGGCTGTAGACTGCATTCAGCAATACATCAAGACCATAAAATGGGCTCTGCTATGCGAAAGGCTGTAGGCTGGGCTCTATGGCTGGATGGTACTGTAGGCTGGGTTCTGAGGCTGTCCAGCCTCTCTATTAAGACTCCCTGATTATTTAAGGTCAGAGGCTATACTTCACTGTTGGGCAGGACTGCTGGCTTTATTCATGCCCAAGTGGGGCTGTCAGATGGGCTCTGCAGCTACCCAGTTCTCTGGTCTGGCTTTCTGGTTGGGTGAGACCAGAGGCTATGCTGAGCAGTTGGGCAGAGCTTCAGATTTGCTTCTCTGCCTGTGTGACTATATAGTGTATGCTCTACAGCCCATTCAGTCCATTGGCTGGTGATCCAAATCAGAAAGAACTGACCATCAGGTCCCTGCTCAGACGGGGCTATTGACTTGGCTCTTCAGATGAGTAGAGCCAGTGATTGAACTTACTGATTGAGTACTGCTACAAATGTGACTATAGCATTGGTTATGAGACCACCTGGGTTCTCTGGTTGGGCAGGATTGGGAGCTATATTCAGCAGCAGACAGATTCAAATTTGGTTTCCTACCTGCATACAGCCATAGAACAAGCTCCATAGCTAGTATACCTTGCTGACTAATTACCTAAAACAGGCAGAACTGACCATTGTATTTCACAGCCATACAGGGGCACCAACTCAGAGTTACTGGCTGGGATCTCTACTTGAGCACAGCTGAGAGGGTGAATGTGGTTTGCCAAGATCTGAATATTGGTTGCTATAAGCCTGGCTTCCCTGGTGACTCAGATGGTAAAGCATCTGCCTGCAATGCTGGAGACCTGGGTTCGATCCGTGGGTTGGGAAGATTCCCTGGAGAAGAAAATGGCAAACCACTCCAGTACTTTTGCCTGGAAAATCCAAGGGACAGAGGAGCCTGGTAGGCTACCATCCATGGGGTTGCAAAGAGTCAGACACGACTGAGCGACTTGACTTTACTTCGACTTTACTATAAGCCCCACTTCTCTTCTCCATTTCTATCTGATCCTCAGTGTTCAAACCCTGCAAATTTCCCCTAGTGGGACTCCTGAGAATGACTCCACAATGCTAATGGAGCTGGATGTCCATCTTGGGCTCTCTCTTACTCACTAGAGAAACCATAGGCCCAGGAAAGCCCTCTTAGTATGGCACTGTGCGAGTCTGGGGAAGCGGCAATATGGTCAGAGTATAGCCACTCCCCCTACCCTTCTAATGAGTCTTTCTCAGTCTCTTTGGTCTAAGGGGATGCTTCAGCCTCACCCCTGGACTCTGAGATTTTCACAATGATGTATTGTCTATGGATAGTTACCACTTGACCTTCTTATGAGAAGGACTAAAGTCAGGAAAAACTACATTGCTATCTTGATATATCACTGCCTTTTCCCTTCTTAATGAGAACATTCTGTTAATAAAAATTTCATCATCCCAAGAGTTTTGGCAGGGTATAAATGAAATAAAAGTTTTAGTGTCCACCTAGTGTAGCCTCCCAAAATCCATGGATCATTCTACTTCTGGTGGTAAATGAGTTGCTTGGTTCACTGCTTTAATTGCCCCTTAAGCATAAATCTGGCTACCCTGGTGGCTCAGTGGTAAAGAATCCTCATGTCAGTGTAGGAGATGCAAGTTCAATCCCTGGATGGGAAGATCCTCTGAGAAAGAAATGGTAACCACTTCAGTATTCTTGCCTGGACAATCCCATGAACAGAGGAGCCTGGCAGGCTACAGTCTATAAGGTCGCAAAGAATTGGGCACAACTGAAGCAACTTAGAGAGAGGGCAATGGCAACCCACTCCAGTACTCTTGTCTGACAAATCCCATGGACGGAGGAGCCTGGTAGGCTGCAGTCCATGGGGTCGCTAGGAGTTGGACATGACTGAACAACTTCACTTTCAGTTTTCACTTTCATGCATTGGAGAAGGAAATGGCAACCCTCCCCAGTATTCTTGCCTGGAGAATCCCCGGGACAGGGGAGCCTGGTGGGCTGCCATCTATGGGGTCACACAAAGTTGGACACAACTGAAGCGACTTAGCAGCAGCAGCAGCAGAAGCAACTTAGCATGCAGGCAGACATACATGTATGTTACATATATAATTTATTTCTTTGTTACATACCTCTTAATTCTCTTCCTTTTAAAGGAATTGGTAGATCTACTACACATATGTGTATGTGTGTATACATATATATGAGCATCTATAACATTTAAAGCATTGTGTGAAAGATGAAATATAATGGTTGCAAGAAGAACTTTCTTTGCCGCAGTTGATGATTAAGACCCATTCGTGACCCATGGACTTTATTTATATCATGGTGTCTGTGTCATTCTCTGATGGAAGGACCAGACCTGAGTGAACTGCAAGCTCACTTGTGTACAGATGCTGGAAGTACTTAGGCCAAATTTTCTCACAAGCTCACATAGGTCTTTCTGCAACACAACATTGCAAAACATGCTGCCTTATGTGTAGAAAGGGATTATCTGCTTCTTTGGATTGATGGAAGCTATTTTACAGAGGGATCACGAGCAAGTTTTCTGCTTTCTGAAATCTAGAACTCAAATCCATAGGCCATACTCACACTCAGTCTAGAAAGACATTACTGAATTGGAGAAAAGAAACTTGCCTAATTAACATGTCAAAATTCCAAGAGCTTGGCATAAGGGAAGAAGAAATCATGGATGGCAAATTCACAAGACTAGCTTTACTGCTTGCCAGGTAATCATACACAGGTAAGAGTAATATAAAAACATTTTCCTTGAAAGGTAAGCTACTGTTGCCAATGCCAAGGTGGAAAACAAGACTAGAGTTGTTGTGGCCAATAAAGAAATATAGCTAATAACAGCACCACTAAAACTAGAGATCATGCCAAGCTACAGGTTATAAGGATGACTTTATATAAGGCCAGAAAGGGTGTATCATTACTTTACATTCAAGTTCTGAGCCCAGTGTTTCAAAACTAGAAATAACATCCTTTGCAGATTTAAATTTCAAGTTGACAGTGAAGTCACTGTTTTCCTGCTGATTCACTCAGAACCAGACAAAGAAAGAATCAGTAAAAATGTTCATAGAGTTTTTGATAAATAAAGCAGAAGAGAGATTGGCTTTTGAGGCTTTTCTGAGTGATTTTTGTAAATTCTTCTTGAATTTGGAAGATGAATCTGCACTCCTTCAGGTTCTGAAGGTCAGGATAGACCAGCTATGACTTTTCCAGGAAATGAGTAATTGGAAGACCAGGGGACTCATTTCTGGAGGTCTGGAGGAACGTTTCATCCAGAACCTGTAGGTGGGGTTTTTCCCCACAAAAGCCTTCAGGGAGTTCCAGAGGCATGTGTAGACTTGAAGTGGGAAGAGCCAAGCTAACACAAGATTTCCCTAGAGATTCTGCCAGTTCTCTCGGTTCTCGCCCTGGTTTTCCCCACCCAGGCTGGTCTTTTCCATTCCTTTTTATCCTTTTCTTCTATTATTTTAAGTTCATTGCCTAACCATCCTTCCCCATAAACTCCAAATCTTAATACTCATGCAAAAACCCTAGAGTATTTTAATAAGCATCCCTTAGAATTCTTTTTTCCTGGGCGACAGCAAAGTAGACTGCTGTCAAATGCTGTCTGTAAGACTCACACCTAAGTCACAGCCATGGAGAGCTCCTAAGAATCATTGTTGGGACAGAGATGCATCCATAATTCTTTAGAAATTTGTGTTCCATTTAGAGAGATTTTTTTATTCTAGTGTTAAAATAGTTATGCTGCTTCATTTCCTTCCTTCATTTATTCAACAAAAATGTATCATATACCTGCTATATTCCAAGCATGGTGTAAGAGGAGATTCTGATGAAGGACCCTGCCACTGCCCAGAAATTCTTATAGTTTAGTGAGGAAGAGAAGAAAAACAGTAATTACAGTACAGTGCTGAAAAGACAATGAGAGATGAGTATTCAGTCAGTCTGCATGGTAATTAAAGAAGCTAGAGCTGGTGGCTAGCTTCCAGGAGCTGGCGGCTCAGTCTGTACAGAATTTGCCTGCAATGCAGGAGATGTGTGTTTGATCCCTGGGTCCGGAAGATCCCCTGGAGAAGGCTATGGCTACCCACTCCAGTATTCTTACCTGGAGAATTCCATGGACAGAGGAGACTGGCAGGTTACAGTTCATTGGGTGGCAAGAATCAGACAGGACTTAGCGACTAA
The DNA here is from genome assembly GCA_006410735.1 of Raphicerus campestris. Lineage (NCBI taxonomy): Eukaryota > Metazoa > Chordata > Mammalia > Artiodactyla > Bovidae > Raphicerus > Raphicerus campestris. The sequence continues at coordinate 100,888 of SJYW01016006.1, forward strand.
ACCACCACCACCACCAGGAGTTGGGGGCTCAATCTCTGAAGTCCTGAATGATGAATAGTGGTTAACAAGGAGACTTTGTGTGTTTATGTGTCTGTGCACACATACATACATGCACACGCACACACATACACACACATGTTCTCCCATAGCATCCTGAACTTCTTCATAGCTTTCCTTCCAGTTCAGTATTTCTCTTTACCACTTGACTATGATACTCAGTAGTCAGTATATCATTTTCAAACTAAGTTTGCTAGTGTTGCTAAGTTTTAGGAAGTCTCAAGTTATCATTAACAGCCATTTTCTAAAGCTTATTACACAGCAATATGACTGGTAGGCAGAAGAGTGAAGCAGGCCAAACTTTTCTTTGGTATTGTCTTTTGTCTCTATGGTACCCCAATTTTTCTTCTCCCTTCCTCACCTGCTTTTCTCCCAACTTTCAGGAAAGAATCAGTAGAATCAGTTCTTCTTTGTGGTTATATTTCATTGCTTACTTCTCACAAGGACATGTGCATTTCAGTAAATGTCAGTGTTTTCATTCAGAAATCTGAATCTGTACTGGAATGTATTTGGAAATTAGGAAGAAGATGGGAAAGAACTTTTCTAGTGCCCTCAGGGTCATCCTAGTAAGCAAACACCTATCCTACCCATCCTATCCATACCTTCAAGGAATGATCTCAACACTTAATGACACTAAAGGCTAAAGCTGAAACCTACACCACACACATTCAACTGTAGGTCAAATTCCATTAAGGTGAATTCTAAGGGCTACACACATTCTTTACCTCTATTGGAATGTAGTTGTATTTAGTGTTAGGCAAACTGAATAAACTCAGTACTGGTTTAGAAACAAATGATGTAATGAGATAGATGATTTCAAAATTCTCCAACTCAAATTCTAGGAATTCTATAAATTAGATCCCAATTAAATTCTGCCTCTGACCTGGGGTCAAGGTTAATAAAATTTTAAAATATTTAGGTTTGTCTTTATTGACTCATTTTCTGTGATACAGTAATGCATGACAATGTTATAAAATCCACTATGATGAATGTATAAAATATGAAGTAAATTTCCCTGCCACCCCTTTTTTCTTTTTCCAGAGTCAAACACTGTTAATATTTTCTTGTAGATTCTCCCAGATATTTTCTGTGCATACACAAAATCTTAGTCTTTTTAAACTGAAAGTTGTTCCATTAAGCAGTACTGTTAGAAATAGACACAACATGAATATTTTATATTTTGGTGTATTTAACTTACTCTTTCTAGTGTCCCTATCATTAAAATGTTTCTTCAAAACTACTTTATTAAAATATATTAATACAGGCAAGCAACAATCCTATAAATGATTCTTGTATCATTTACAGAGATGTGAGACTTTTTGGAACATTTAATTTTTACTGGTCATTGAAATCTTTGCAAAACACATGTTAACCTCAGATATATTTACATTAAATTAAAAGTGAGCAAATTAATGACGAGAATATATTTTTAATCTGTCTTCAGAAAGGAGCACACGTCAGATGGTTTGTATTCAGGGCTGCTATTTCATTAATGGATCCATATTGTTTTATAAAATGCATAGCTTCAAAAACAAGTTGAGATATTAGTTAACTTCCTGGCATGATGCTTTTGTGAAAGAACCGCCCTAGTTCTATTCTGTGTTTTATGAATGACAGACAAGTTGGATAATATTAGGAAACTATTACAATGTAGTTAATAGTAACTATCAGATAAGATCTGTGGGATTTTTGTTCTGTTGATTTGTAAGGAGAAGAATCCCAGGGAAGTGACTGTTGAGCATCCTGAAATGCCTTTTCATAAGCCTTTTTTGACCTATGGAATGCCTAACTCCAAACTCTTCATTGTTGCTAAATGCTAAATTCTGTAACTCAGCCAGACCTCCTGTTGCCTAAATTGGTCCCATTAATCAGATAGTTGCTAGGTTTCCACTTCAACTTGAAATGACTCTCCCAGAGACTAAAATGGGGCATTTTGATATGAAAAACCCATCCCTTGCATAAAGTCCTTATGTGAGCAATGGAGTATATCCCTGAAAATAGTGTAAAACAGCTTGTTCTTATGAACAGTGGTTTGAGGTACACCTTTTGAAATGTGGATAGGTTACAAACAGCACAGTGGGTGCAATGACATTAATGGACATGGGACTGTGAGCTGGGGAGATGAAGGTTTTCCTGAACCTACACATCCTCTAGAAGGCATCCAGATGGATAGAAGCTTAGGAACTTCTCCTAGCATCAAGAGGCATATGATCACTGTTTGCTGAAATATGTGACACAAGAGCTGCCCTTGAACATTATATGTGAAGAGAGCTGCCTCTGTTTTTTTCCCAGTAGGATGTAAGGGGAAAGCTCCCCAAAAGAGCAATATTAGACCTGCATAAACACTGAACTGGGGCTTCCCCGGTGGCTCAGAGGTTAAAGCGTCTGCCTCCAATGCGGGAGACCTGGGTTCGATCCCTGGGTCGGGAAGATCCCCTGGAGAGGGAACCAGCAACCCACTCCAATGTTCTTGCCTGGAGAATCCCATGGATGGAGGAGCCTGGTAGGCTACAGTCCACGGGGTCGCAAAAAGTTGGACATGACTGAGCGACTTCACCTTAAACACTGAACAGCTAGAGCTGCAAAACCTTATGTAAGAACCTCTCAGGACTCTAGAGAAGGAGAATAGAGGTGGGGAAGAGAATGGACTAAAGGAGGCTTAAGAAAAGGTGCTTACATTTCTATGGATGGGTAATCGTATGTAGCAGTTAAGTGAGTGAAAAGTAACATTTTAAAGTATACTGGACCTAGGGTCACATCAACAGATAGGGAAAACTACAGCAATAAAAATAAAACTGGGACAATTTTTACAGCTTTTTTTTAAAATACAGGAGAACTCAACCTATGATGGCTCCACATTACAGAAACAATAGGTTATTGAGAAGCAAAATTACAAAATGGAAAGAATCGTAGAAAGAAATTTGGTTACTAAATACTGGATAATTAAATTATCCAGTATGCTGACTCTGAAGAAAATCTGGAGTCATTGTGGGATAGACAGTTACATTGGTGGACTCCAATGAAGCACACCTTCTAGCACTCATGCCCTTGTGTAGGGCTTTTTAAAACGAGCTTGGATTTGGCCATCTGACTGGCTTTGGCCAATGGAACATCGCTAAGCAGGATGACACATGTTCTTGATAAAGCCTTCACATTGGGATTTGTCCTTTTGGAACACTCCAGCTTGAAAACATTGTTGTAAAGACTCTTGAACTAGACTATGGAATGAGGAAAGGACTCAAGGAGAGAGACTCTGGAGATTGAAAGCCCACNCACCACACACATTCAACTGTAGGTCAAATTCCATTAAGGTGAATTCTAAGGGCTACACACATTCTTTACCTCTATTGGAATGTAGTTGTATTTAGTGTTAGGCAAACTGAATAAACTCAGTACTGGTTTAGAAACAAATGATGTAATGAGATAGATGATTTCAAAATTCTCCAACTCAAATTCTAGGAATTCTATAAATTAGATCCCAATTAAATTCTGCCTCTGACCTGGGGTCAAGGTTAATAAAATTTTAAAATATTTAGGTTTGTCTTTATTGACTCATTTTCTGTGATACAGTAATGCATGACAATGTTATAAAATCCACTATGATGAATGTATAAAATATGAAGTAAATTTCCCTGCCACCCCTTTTTTCTTTTTCCAGAGTCAAACACTGTTAATATTTTCTTGTAGATTCTCCCAGATATTTTCTGTGCATACACAAAATCTTAGTCTTTTTAAACTGAAAGTTGTTCCATTAAGCAGTACTGTTAGAAATAGACACAACATGAATATTTTATATTTTGGTGTATTTAACTTACTCTTTCTAGTGTCCCTATCATTAAAATGTTTCTTCAAAACTACTTTATTAAAATATATTAATACAGGCAAGCAACAATCCTATAAATGATTCTTGTATCATTTACAGAGATGTGAGACTTTTTGGAACATTTAATTTTTACTGGTCATTGAAATCTTTGCAAAACACATGTTAACCTCAGATATATTTACATTAAATTAAAAGTGAGCAAATTAATGACGAGAATATATTTTTAATCTGTCTTCAGAAAGGAGCACACGTCAGATGGTTTGTATTCAGGGCTGCTATTTCATTAATGGATCCATATTGTTTTATAAAATGCATAGCTTCAAAAACAAGTTGAGATATTAGTTAACTTCCTGGCATGATGCTTTTGTGAAAGAACCGCCCTAGTTCTATTCTGTGTTTTATGAATGACAGACAAGTTGGATAATATTAGGAAACTATTACAATGTAGTTAATAGTAACTATCAGATAAGATCTGTGGGATTTTTGTTCTGTTGATTTGTAAGGAGAAGAATCCCAGGGAAGTGACTGTTGAGCATCCTGAAATGCCTTTTCATAAGCCTTTTTTGACCTATGGAATGCCTAACTCCAAACTCTTCATTGTTGCTAAATGCTAAATTCTGTAACTCAGCCAGACCTCCTGTTGCCTAAATTGGTCCCATTAATCAGATAGTTGCTAGGTTTCCACTTCAACTTGAAATGACTCTCCCAGAGACTAAAATGGGGCATTTTGATATGAAAAACCCATCCCTTGCATAAAGTCCTTATGTGAGCAATGGAGTATATCCCTGAAAATAGTGTAAAACAGCTTGTTCTTATGAACAGTGGTTTGAGGTACACCTTTTGAAATGTGGATAGGTTACAAACAGCACAGTGGGTGCAATGACATTAATGGACATGGGACTGTGAGCTGGGGAGATGAAGGTTTTCCTGAACCTACACATCCTCTAGAAGGCATCCAGATGGATAGAAGCTTAGGAACTTCTCCTAGCATCAAGAGGCATATGATCACTGTTTGCTGAAATATGTGACACAAGAGCTGCCCTTGAACATTATATGTGAAGAGAGCTGCCTCTGTTTTTTTCCCAGTAGGATGTAAGGGGAAAGCTCCCCAAAAGAGCAATATTAGACCTGCATAAACACTGAACTGNCCTCTAGAAGGCATCCAGATGGATAGAAGCTTAGGAACTTCTCCTAGCATCAAGAGGCATATGATCACTGTTTGCTGAAATATGTGACACAAGAGCTGCCCTTGAACATTATATGTGAAGAGAGCTGCCTCTGTTTTTTTCCCAGTAGGATGTAAGGGGAAAGCTCCCCAAAAGAGCAATATTAGACCTGCATAAACACTGAACTGGGGCTTCCCCGGTGGCTCAGAGGTTAAAGCGTCTGCCTCCAATGCGGGAGACCTGGGTTCGATCCCTGGGTCGGGAAGATCCCCTGGAGAGGGAACCAGCAACCCACTCCAATGTTCTTGCCTGGAGAATCCCATGGATGGAGGAGCCTGGTAGGCTACAGTCCACGGGGTCGCAAAAAGTTGGACATGACTGAGCGACTTCACCTTAAACACTGAACAGCTAGAGCTGCAAAACCTTATGTAAGAACCTCTCAGGACTCTAGAGAAGGAGAATAGAGGTGGGGAAGAGAATGGACTAAAGGAGGCTTAAGAAAAGGTGCTTACATTTCTATGGATGGGTAATCGTATGTAGCAGTTAAGTGAGTGAAAAGTAACATTTTAAAGTATACTGGACCTAGGGTCACATCAACAGATAGGGAAAACTACAGCAATAAAAATAAAACTGGGACAATTTTTACAGCTTTTTTTTAAAATACAGGAGAACTCAACCTATGATGGCTCCACATTACAGAAACAATAGGTTATTGAGAAGCAAAATTACAAAATGGAAAGAATCGTAGAAAGAAATTTGGTTACTAAATACTGGATAATTAAATTATCCAGTATGCTGACTCTGAAGAAAATCTGGAGTCATTGTGGGATAGACAGTTACATTGGTGGACTCCAATGAAGCACACCTTCTAGCACTCATGCCCTTGTGTAGGGCTTTTTAAAACGAGCTTGGATTTGGCCATCTGACTGGCTTTGGCCAATGGAACATCGCTAAGCAGGATGACACATGTTCTTGATAAAGCCTTCACATTGGGATTTGTCCTTTTGGAACACTCCAGCTTGAAAACATTGTTGTAAAGACTCTTGAACTAGACTATGGAATGAGGAAAGGACTCAAGGAGAGAGACTCTGGAGATTGAAAGCCCACTTTCCATGTTACTGACTGAGCCAAACCCCCAGATGAATGCAACTACTTGAGTAACTTCAGCTATACTATACAGAGCAAAAGAACCTCCCAGTTGCTGCCAGTCAACCCAAAGAATTAATTACAAAAATAATGAACTACTGTTGTTAAGACACTATTGTTTTAGTTTATTATGCAGCACTAGATACTTGAAACAAATAATCATGTAAACACCCTCATTTTATCAAAGAGGAAGCTGGAATGAAAAGTGACCAAACCAAAGAATTTGCCCAAAGTCCTGCAGCTAATTAGTGGCAGTGGCAGTGAAAGTGTAAGTGAAGTCGTGTCTGACTCTTTTGAGACCCCATGGACTAATAGCCTACCAGGCTTCTCTGTCCATGGGATTCTCCAGGCAAGAGTGCCAGAGTGGGTTGCCATTTCCTTCTCCAGAGGATCTTCCCAACCCAGGAACTGAACTCAGGTCTCCTGCATGCAGGCAGACACTTTATGCAGACTGATAATAAAATTAAAATCTCTTGATAGCTGATTGTTTCCTTCACTACTTGACTCAAAATACCACTGCTAACATATAACACTTACTAAAGAATTTCTGTGTCCCAGGCACTATGTGAAGCATTTTAAATTCACTGAGGCAGATATTATCATTAGCACTATTTTTACAAGCCAGGAAACCAAAGCTCAGAGAATAATTTCTCTGAAGTCGCACAGCAGGTAAATGATAGAGCTGGGCTTCTAATCCTGCACTCTGACTTCAGAGATATTTATCTCTAAGCACTGTATTATAAGAATAATGAGATATAGGTTAATTAACCATGAGTGAAATGAACAGCCTACACAATAACTGATTTAATTCATCTCTGTCTTCCTGATTTCCAGCAGTTACAATTGTTGAAAATTAAGTCAGCTGGCTCTTGGTCAAGTTCAGAAGGTGTGTGTAGATTTAGTCTGCCACTTTGAGGCTTTGGAAACCAGCATTAACACCTTGTCACTATTTAAATGTTTGGCAAAATTATCCTTTTCTGTAGGTTCACATATAACTTAAGCCCATGGCTTTTTACAATAAAAGTATCCATATGGTATTTTCTCAGTTACATTTGAATGATTGATATGTTGTTTAGCAAGAACTGTTTGCTTCATAAGGAGCCTTAAAAATGTGGGTCTTTTATGTCTGAAAAAGTGTTTTCGGCAAATTAAGAGTAAGTCATTTAAGTATACCTCTTCTATGAAGCCTTACTTAACAAATCCCATCCTTAATGACTCACTCCTCTTTCATTCTCTTTTTCAATATATATTAAAGCATATTGAATTGAATACAAGATACAAAGGGCACAAAAAGAACAAAATAGAGTCTGAATTTAAGGGGTTGAAAACAAAGGCAATATAAGTCATTAAGTCTTATAACAAAGGTATGGATTAAGTCCTCTTCATCTTCATTAAGCCAATTTTGATTAAGTGCTGACATTGTGACAGAGAGCTAGGTGCCAGATGAACCAGTCAAATAGTTCCTGTCTTTAAGATCCCACAGTCCAGCAGGGGAGGCAGTTCACAATCTGGTAAACACTCTGAGAAAAGTGATCTGAACAAAATGAGGAGGTTGCAGAGGATGGTCTGAAGACAGCTGAAGAGGGTGTATTTTTCAAGAGAAAATGATGAGGGAAGATTCCTGATATGATAACATTTAAACAACCAGACACATGAGGGAAGGAGACGAGAGGAAATGCATTACAGAGAAAACTGAAAGTACAAAGGTGCAAGGTGGGAAAAAGCTTAGTACATACAAGGAATAACTAACTAGCAGGCCAGTGTGATGGCAGTGTGATGATCCCAGGTACTGGGTGGTATTAAGAGATGGGAAAAGCAGGAGCCTCATCATGCAGGCCTTGAAAACCATGGTAAAGATTCTACTCTCAGTAGAATGAACAGCCATTTAGAGGGAGATTGTTTCATGCTGAAGTCAAGGGCTCTGCAGACACGTTGTCTAGGTTCACTTCTCACCCCAACCTCTTCAAGGATGTATTATCTTGGATAAACAGCTTAACCTTTCTGTGCCTTACCCTGCTCATCTATAAAATAAAAATAAGAATAATATTTATTGTTGGGAAAGTTTAATGAGTCAGTAAACATAAATGGCTTAGAAATGTACTTGACATTAAGCATTTAATTTGTGTTAGCAACAGAGAAAGGAAGAGGCAGGATCCAATTTAAATTTTTTTGAAAAATGACATTTTCTGCAGTGTGATGTTGGAAAGAGGGACAGTAAGAAAGAGGAAGCCATATTTTACTATTTATCCAAGCTGGAAACAGTGAGGGCTTTGGACTCTCATGCTCTTATATAAGACAATGTTGCCTCTCCATACATCTGAGTTCACTGGGCCAGTAGTTGAAAAGAGATTTGCTGGGCATGGTTAGAAATGGAGCTTGATTGGAGGTAGAACAAATCAGATTCATGTCCACTAGGACAGTCAAGGCTGTATATTGTCACCCTGCTTATTTAACTTATATGCAGAGTACATCGTGAGAAATGCTGGTCTGGATGAAGCACAAGCTGGAATCAAGATTGCTGGGAGAAATATCAATTACCTCAGATATGCAGATGACACCACTTTTATGGCAGAAAGTGAAGAAGAACTAGAGCCTCTTGATGAAAGTAAAAGAGGAGAGTGAAAAAGTTGGCTTAAAGCTCAACATTCAGAAAACTAAGATCATGGCATCCAGTCCCATCACTTCATGGGAAATAGATGGAGAAGCAGTGGAAACAGTGACAGACTTTATTTTTGGGGCTCCAAAATCACTGCAGATGGTGACAGCAGCCATGAAATTAAAAAACACTTATTCCTTGGAAGAAAAGCTATTACCAGCCTAGATAGCATATTAAAAAGCAGAGACATTACTTTGCCGACTAAGGTTCGCCTAGTCAAGGCTATGGTTTTTCCAGTAGTCATGTAAAGATGTGAGAGTTGGACTATAAAGAAAGATGAGCACCAATGAATTGATGCTTTTGAACTGTGGTGTGGGAGAAGACTTTTGAGAGTCCCTTGGACAACAAGGAGATCCAACCAGTCCATCCTAAATGAAATCAGTCCTGACTGTTCATTGGAGGCACTGATGTTGAAGCTGAAACTCCAATACTTTGGCCACCTGATGCAAAGAGCTGACTTATTTGAAAAGACCCTGATGTTGGGAAAAATTGAAGGCAGGAGAAGAAGAGGACGGCAGAGGATGAGATGGTTAGACAGCATCACCAACTCAATGGACATGAATTTGTGTAAACCCCGGGAGTTGGTGATGGACAAGGAGGCCTGGCGTGCTGTGGTTCATGGGGTCGCAAAGAGTCAAACATGACTGAGAGACTGAACTGAGGACCATTAGTGAAAGAAGATTTTTTTCTGAGGTAGTAATCATCCAGGTAGACAGGATAGGTATCTAGGATCTGAGTGATCCAGCAGGGGACTAATTGACTTTCCCATAGACATGCTGAGAAAATTTGGTAGAAATCAATTTAGTTCAACAAGAAATTCTGAGTGTCTACTGCATATATGCCAGGAGTCCTGATGGACACACAGTTGGCTCAATGGGTTCTGGCATTCCCCTGATATTCAGAAAATCATCTCCTCCCAGGTGGGTGACAGAAGTTTGTCCTTGAGGCACTTTCTTAAAAGTTGTGAAGTTACCTTACTCATGTTTTAAAAAATAATAATTTTATTGATATGTAATTCACATACCATAAAGTTCAACATTTTAAAGCACGAAATTCAGTGCTTTTTATGATGGTATGGAATTATGTGGTACATGTGGCATTTTACATCTGGCTTCCTTGACTTAGTCTGTTTCAAGGTTCATTCATGTCACAGCATATTTCAGTAGTTTATTCCTTTCCGTGGCTAAATAAGAGTACATTGTGTGGGTATGCCAACTTCCCAGGTGGCTCAGTAGTTAAGAATCTGCCTACCAATGCAGGAGATATGGGTTCGAGCCCTGGGTTGGGAAGATCCCCTGGAGAAGGAAATGATGACCCACTTCAGTATTCTTGCTTGGAAAATAGCACGGACAGAGGACCTGGTGGGCTACAGTCCATGGGATCACAAAAGAGTCAATCATGACTTAGCAACTAAACAATAACAATAAAATGGGTATACCACATTTTGTTTATCTATTCTTCGGTTGATAGATATTCAGGTTTTTCTATTTTTGGCTTTATGAACAATGTTGTTATGAACCTTCATATTCAAGCTTTTATGAGGACATAGGCTTTCAGTTCTCTTCAGGATATACCTCAGAGTAAAACTTCTGGGTCACATGGTAACTGTACATTTAATTATTTGAGGAACAACAAAACTATATCCCAAAGGGGCTGTACCACTTTATGTATTATACATGTTTCAATGCCATTCTCCCAAATCATTCCACCCTCTCCCTCTCCCACAGAGTCCAAAAGACTATTCTATACATCTGTGTCTCTATGTATTTAATTGGCATAACATTCTACATTAGTTTTAAGCATATAACATGGTGATTCAACATTTACATGTATTATGAGATGATCATAACAATAAGTCTAATTACCATTTAAGATATTACAATATTATTGACTATATGGCCTACTCTGTATATTACACATACACATGACTTATTTATTTTATAACTTAAACTTTGTGCTTCTTAATCTCCTTTGCTTATTTCACCTATCCCCCTAACCTCCTCTCTGACAATCAGCAGTTTCTTCTCTGTATCTGTGAATTTGTTTTCATTTTCTTTTGTTTGTTTCTTTGTTTTGTTGTTCAGATTTGACATGCAAGCAAAATCTTTGACATGCAAGTAAAATCACATGGCATTTCTCCTTCTATGTCTGTCTTATTTCACTTGGCATAACACCCTTTAGGTCCATTCACTTTGTCACAAATGATGAAATTTCATTTTTCATGATTAATATTCCATTGTGTATATATATGTATATAATATATATATATATATAACACATATTCTTTATCCATTCATCTATCAGTGGACACTGAGATTGCTTCCATATCTTGACTAATGCTGCTGCAATGAAAATTGGGGTATGTATATCTTTTTGAATTAACAGTTCTGTTTTCTTTGGGTAAATATTCAGAAATGAAATGGCTAGATCATATAATAATTTTACTTTCAACTTTTTAGGAATTTCCGTATCATTTTCCACAATGTTGGTACCAATTTCCATTCCCACCAACAGTGTACAGAGTACTTTTTTCTACACACCCTTACCAACACATTATTTTTTATCTTTTGGATAATAGCCATTCTGACACAGATATGAGGTGATATCTCATTGTAGTTTGATTTGTATTTCCCTGATGATTAATGATGTTGAGCTTTTTTGTATGTGCTCATTGACCATCTATATGTCTTGGGAAAATATCTATTTAGGTCCTCTGTGCATTTTCTTAATCAGATTTTTCATTTTCATAATATAAAGCTGTATGAGTCCTTTAAAAATCATGGATACTAACTCTTTATTGAATATATGATTTGTAGATATCTTCTCCCACTCAGTAGATTGCCTTTTGTTTTTTGTTTTCTTTGCTGTGCAAAAGCTTTTTATCAATACTTTTATGTAATCTAACTTGTTTATTTTTGCTTTTGTTGTCTTAGCATGAGGAGACACACAAAACAGAATGGACAGTGCACACTTTCTTCTAGGANATTCAACATTTACATGTATTATGAGATGATCATAACAATAAGTCTAATTACCATTTAAGATATTACAATATTATTGACTATATGGCCTACTCTGTATATTACACATACACATGACTTATTTATTTTATAACTTAAACTTTGTGCTTCTTAATCTCCTTTGCTTATTTCACCTATCCCCCTAACCTCCTCTCTGACAATCAGCAGTTTCTTCTCTGTATCTGTGAATTTGTTTTCATTTTCTTTTGTTTGTTTCTTTGTTTTGTTGTTCAGATTTGACATGCAAGCAAAATCTTTGACATGCAAGTAAAATCACATGGCATTTCTCCTTCTATGTCTGTCTTATTTCACTTGGCATAACACCCTTTAGGTCCATTCACTTTGTCACAAATGATGAAATTTCATTTTTCATGATTAATATTCCATTGTGTATATATATGTATATAATATATATATATATATAACACATATTCTTTATCCATTCATCTATCAGTGGACACTGAGATTGCTTCCATATCTTGACTAATGCTGCTGCAATGAAAATTGGGGTATGTATATCTTTTTGAATTAACAGTTCTGTTTTCTTTGGGTAAATATTCAGAAATGAAATGGCTAGATCATATAATAATTTTACTTTCAACTTTTTAGGAATTTCCGTATCATTTTCCACAATGTTGGTACCAATTTCCATTCCCACCAACAGTGTACAGAGTACTTTTTTCTACACACCCTTACCAACACATTATTTTTTATCTTTTGGATAATAGCCATTCTGACACAGATATGAGGTGATATCTCATTGTAGTTTGATTTGTATTTCCCTGATGATTAATGATGTTGAGCTTTTTTGTATGTGCTCATTGACCATCTATATGTCTTGGGAAAATATCTATTTAGGTCCTCTGTGCATTTTCTTAATCAGATTTTTCATTTTCATAATATAAAGCTGTATGAGTCCTTTAAAAATCATGGATACTAACTCTTTATTGAATATATGATTTGTAGATATCTTCTCCCACTCAGTAGATTGCCTTTTGTTTTTTGTTTTCTTTGCTGTGCAAAAGCTTTTTATCAATACTTTTATGTAATCTAACTTGTTTATTTTTGCTTTTGTTGTCTTAGCATGAGGAGACACACAAAACAGAATGGACAGTGCACACTTTCTTCTAGGAATTTTATGGTTTCAGGTCTTACATTCAAGTCTTTAATCCATTTTAAGTTTACTTTTGTATATGGTATAAGAGAATGGTCCAGTTGTATTATTTTGTATGTAGCTGTTCAACTTTCCCAACACCATTTATTGAATAGATTGTTTTTCCCTATTGTATATTCTTGCACCTTCACTATATATTAATTGACTATATGTTCACAGGTTTATTTCTGGGCTCTCTTCTGTTCCATTAATCTATGTGTTTATTTGTTGTCCCAATACCATACCGTTTTGATTACTATAGCTTTGTAGTATAATTTGAAGTTAGGGTGCATGATGCCTCAGTTTTGTTCTTTTTTCTCACAGCTTATTTTGTCATTCAGGATCTTTTGTCCACTTCTGTGAAAAATGCTATTGGTATTTGATAAGTTTTGCATTGAATCTGTATATTGCTTTAGATGGTATGGACATTTTAGCAATATTAATTATTCCAATCCATGAGCACAGTATATATTTCCATTTATTTGTGTTCCCTTCAATTTTTTTCATATCCATCTTATAGTTTTCTAAGTACTGGTGTTTTACCTCCTTGGTTAAATTTATTCTTAGAAATTTTATTCTGTTTGTTGCAATTGTAAATGAAATTGGGATATAACTAAAGCCATGGATAGAAAGAAATGTATAGCTCCAACATCTATATTTTTTAAAAAAGAAGGATTTCAGATCAATAACCTAACCTTCTACCTTAGGTACCTAGAAAAAGAAGAGGAAACTAAACCCAAAGAAAGCAGAATGAAGGTAATAATAAAGATCAGAGCTGACTTGCATGAAAAAGGGAATACAAAGTACAGAAAATCAGCAAGATTAAACACTGACTCTAAAATGATCAGCAAAATGGGTAAACTTAACTAGACTAACAAAGATAAAAAGAGAGATTCAAATTACTAAAGGTGGTATGAAAGAGAGAACATTGCTACCAAACTTACAGAAATAAAAAAGAATTATAAAGAAATACTATACCAAGAAATTAGACAACATAGATGAAATGGAAAAATTCCTAGAAAGACACTACCTATCAACAATGATTCAAGAAGAAATAGAAAATTTGAATAGAGGTAAACACTGAAAGAGATTAAATTAATAATTTACAAACTTCTCACAAAGGAAAGCCCAGTCACAGATAGATTTACTGAAGACTAGTATTTGAGCTTGTAGGACTCAACAGATGAGATAAAACTATCAGCTTTGTTTGTTAAAGCTGTTTGAAGAATGAAGCTTAAATAGGCGACTCTCAGTGGCTTCGGTTAAGCATCCACCTGCCAATGCAGGAGCTGCAAGAGACACCAGTTCAATCCTTGAGTGGGGAAGATCCTCTGGAGGAGGAAATGGCAACTCACTTCTGTATTCTTGCCTCTACAATCCCATGGACAGAGGAACCTGGTGGGCTACAGTCGATGGAGTCACAAACAGTCAGACATGACTGAGGAACTGAGCATATGCAAACTAGGCTTCCTGATACTTCATCAAGGCATTTAGGAGAATTACCTGCCTGTCACAGGCCTCTCCCATGGAAACTCAGTTTTCTGCAGGCAGATACCAGAAGGAGGAAGGAACAGAGTTGCACTTGCCCAGTTATTTCTCCCAGTCTCATTCACAAAATGGGCTGGTCAGAGGACAGAACTGTGATTGCTCATAACCAGGAGCCACACTGTAGACGATTTGAATATGTAAACCAAGCTGCCCTTTAAAAATAGTGATGCATTGCACTGGAAAGCTTTCTCAGAATTGGTGTGATATAGTAGAAAGAACCCCAATTTAGGCATTAGGAGATCTAAAGGTCCAACACAGTTCTGTCCCAATGTGTGACCATGAACATTACATTTCATACCTCTGAGCCAGTATTTAATTACTTCACCCAAAATTCTATCAATAGAAAAACTTTGTGAGAACAGCTTAGAAACATATTAAAACAAAACTTTTCACTTATAGAAAAGTGAAAAAAAAATCTTTCTTAAATATTTCCTCCCTCTGGATTTACTTTCCTAAGCTTACCAACCTAAGACATTAATTTCCATTAGTGTATATTTTAAGTGAAATTCATAGGGTCTTTGGTATCCACTGGATCATGGAAAAAGCAAGAGAGTTCCAGAAAAACATCTATTTCTGCTTTATTGACTATGCCAAAGCCTTTGATTGTGTGGATCACAATAAACTGTGGAAAATTCTGAAAGAGATGGGAATACCAGACCACTTAACCTGCCTCTTGAGAAATCTGTATGCAGGTCAAGAAGCAACAGTTAGAACTGGACATGGAACAACAGACTGGTTCCAATCAAATAGGAAAAGGAGTACATCAAGGCTGTATATTGTCACCTTGCTTATTTAACTTATATGCAGAGTACATCATGAGAAACGTTGGACTGTAAGAAACACAAGCTGGAATCAAGATTGCTGGGAGAAATATCAATAACCTCAGATATGCAAATGACACCACCCTTATGGCAGAAAGTGAAGAGGAGCTAAAAAGCCTCTTGATGAAAGTGAAAGAGGAAAATGAAAAAGTTGGCTTAAAGCTCAACATTCAGAAAACGAAGATCATGGCATCTGGTCCCATCACTTCATGGGAAATAGATGGGGAAACAGTGGAAACAGTGTCAGACTTTATTTT
>SJYW01016006.1:120264-147734 GCA_006410735.1 Raphicerus campestris
CTCTTGAGAGTCCCTTGGACTACAGGGAGATCCAACCAGTCCATTCTGAAGGAGATCAGCCCTGGGATTTCTTTGGAAGGAATGATGCTGAAGCTGAAACTCCAATACTTTGGCCACCTCATGCAAAGAGTTGACTCATTGGAAAAGACTCTGATGCTGGGAGGGATTGGGGGCAGGAGGAGAAGGGGACGACTGAGGATGAGATGGCTGGATGGCATCAGAAACTCGATGGACGTGAGTCTGAGTGAACTCCGAGAGATGTTGATGAACAGGGAGGCCTTGCGTGCTGCGATTCATGGGGTCGCAAAGAGTCAGACACAACTGAGCGACTGAACTGAACTGAACTGAACCTGGTATTTCTCCTTCCTTGCTCCACTCCCTTTCTTACACCCTGCTATTCATTCTTCTTCCCAAGCTTTTTTTTTTTAACTTGAGGAACCTTTTCATGATCTCTCTTAGATTTACCTCATATTTACATATTGTAGTCTCCTTCAACCTACACATTTTCTAGTCAAGCATCAAGAAAAAAGAGAAAGGGGAAGTAGGAAGGAATAAGGAAAGGAAGAACAGAAAGGAGGAAGGAAAAAGAAAATTTTTGTTATTTTGCATTGCTTTTTCCATTTTTTAAAGTATATAACAATGTATATACTTTAATATGTACAATGACATATTATATATACATTTAAAGTATATATAACATTTAAAGTATATATAATATGTCATTGTACATATTTTTTTTATTTGCCTAATTATTATTCAAATCTCTCATGTCATCTAAGCTGTAAGTTCCATGAGGACGGAAACTACAATGGTTTGTCCAGTTTTTATATTACTTATACTTTGCCTGATGCAGAGCATAAAAGTGGGTGGTTTAAAAAAGTAATCATTTTAAAGAAACCCAAACAGTATAGATTTCTCATAATAAAAAAGTGATGATTTTTCTCAATTGTGAGGAAATAATTTTTTTCCACATTTTCTTCTAGGTGAGCATGCAACATTTCCCCTCTAGTCCTAACGTGGCCAGTTAATTTAGTGAATCCAGGAACATAATCAACGAATTCAGCTAAAAAAATATAAAAACATTGTTTGGCTGCACATTAAATTGATTGCCCAAAGTAATTGGGCACCTTAATTCAATAGCACCGTGGAACACAGCTCAGGGCTTGATGAAAATGCTTTACCCAGGCACATTGACACAATCAGCTGTAGTTACACATTGCTTGTGAGTCTGTCTATTCAGAGCATTGTGAAATGAAAATGTCTCCTGCCATATCAATAAACAAGAACTGTCTCAGCTATCAGTGATTTATGGTTTCCAAATATAAATGAGAGCTCCTAAAACTGTGATCCAGTGGATGCTGCCACTCCAGATGGGTGATAGCTGATTGCTGAAGAGCTGGGGGAATGCAAGAGGCAAGGAGAAAAAGGAAACAAGACTTGGCCCCAGATAGCTGAGATGCATATGAAAGGAATGAATTCAGTGAGCCCAGAGGCTTGCATCTTTCCATACAAAGAAGGCTAAATTCTTTAACTTGATATCTGATCTTTGCTGTTCAGACTGCCTGCTCCCTTTGTTGCAAATTTGTATATAGCCTGAATCCCCCTCCTCCCTCTTTGGAGCAGTTTTCTCAGAGCTACTGAGATCCTGTCTCCCAGGCTTGGAGTCCTAAACATTCCCACCAAATAAAGTAACCCTCTACTTTTGGGTTGTGACTATATTTTTAGTTGACAGTATCCATGGTCATTTGAAACAGAAGGAACTATTTGGATTGCCTTAACCTGGCAAAGACGAAAAAGGTATGTCTTATTGGTATCCATCTTTCCCAAGCCTTAGAGTTTATTCCTCTGGGATGTTCAGCATTTGTTAAACTTGAGAAAACTCCAAACATAATAGAAAACAAAACTCTGTTGTTACCTCCTTTTTGTCTCCATTTATGTGTTAACTTCCCATGAAGCTCTTGCTCACAGAGGGCTTAACACATGTGTTTTCCCAAATAATGATGGGTAAGGGAAGTTTTTTTTTTTTTCTTCTCCTGCTGAGGTCAAACAGCAGTACTTCATCCTCTGGAAGTTCACTAAGATTGGCAGTTACTATAGGCTGGGATTTTTCAGTCCTGGCAATATTTCCACATTTGTTCTATTCATAGGGCTGTTATGAACAAAGAAAAATTTCCCCTACAACTCAAAGAAAATAATTTTGCACCATTCCTTCCCTTGCTGATCCTTCTTTTTGAAGTACAAACAGTGCCTTACATAATGCTGCAAACATTTGGTCCAAGCTGAAGAACTCTTAGTTAAAGCCACATTTCCATACCTGTGAATGCATTTCACACCAAACCAGTGCATTCCAAAGACTTCTGAAGGCTTCACTAAGTCCCTTTGAAAGATTTTCACCAAGAGGGAGGTGAATGGTTATGTGAGGGGGTGATGACAACTATGGTAGAGAGAAGAGGTGGAGTACGGTGTATGTGCATGCATGCATGTGCACACACATTTGTGTAGTTGGGTATCAGGTGCCCAATAGTCATTAGTTTTTCTTCTTATCCTTATTTTTATTTTTTTACTAGTCACATATGAGACAATGTCTTCTTTCTGAAAGAATACAATAAAGCTAAAAGCTTTGGATCATGTCACGGGTGGTTTTGGCCTCAGACTACAGTGATTGCTAGGTTAACTCCTCAACCCACCTCTTTCTTCTTTGTTAATAACTAAGTATCTGCCAATATAATGGGGCAAATATGCAAGCAAATATGTTAAGTATTCTCCATGACAGCTGAGGACATCTGGGTGCTCCATCAAAATTTGACCTCAAACTCTTGGGAGTTTGACCTGAAAACAGAAAAATGTAAAGTTTAGATTAGATGAATAATTGTATACTTGTTTCTAAAAAGTCCCAGGCTTGATAAACAATTGTTGCAAACACAGTATAATCATCAGATTCTATTTTATTTGTTTCTCACACAAGAGAAAGATGTTTTAAGCAATAGTTTCTTTTCTTTTCTTTTTTTTTAAGGTTCTTTCATCACAAAAGAAAACCTGGAAACTACTTATTTATTAGCTTTCAACCTACAGTGAAATCATAGCCAGGGGGCAGGGGATAGGAGGTTAACTTACTCTTCCATTAAAATGAGATTTAAAAATAGTTAAGTGATTAACACAAAGTGATTGGTTTAATTTTTAATCTCTCCCTTCCATTTTTATAAATGATTCATCATGCTATTTCAGCACTAAATATTAACCTTTAATTAAATGAATGTAACTTTTCAGTCAATAAAATGGATAAAGCAAGAAAATAAGTAATTCAACTTTCCATGGTCAGTTCCATTACCAGGTTAGAGTGGATTTTAAAATATGTGTATTAACACTTGAGTGATAATAATAATAGGAAATATAATCTTTTCTATAGTGTTAGTCATAATGGAAGCCAAACTGGATTTCACTTGTTCCAGTTTTCCACATTGCACATAGCAAATGTGGTGGTTTTTTTAAAAAATTTATGGTAATTAAACTCCATCCTCAAGTTAGCTAATCTTGCCCTGCATTCCATTAATGCTCTTGGGTATGGAAAGAAGTGAGTCCTATTAAACATAGAAGTCCAGCAAGGAGATAAAAATAATATTCTTAAACTCCCATTTATTTTCAGAGCCTCAGTGGTGCTGGGCTGGGCTACATCAGATTAAGAAAAAGCCTTTAACTGTCTTCCTTCATTTATTTATTTTTTTAAAAGCTATTATCCCCAGATATGTGTAGATTAAAAATATACTTCTAAATCACACGGGTCAAAAGAAGTCTCCAGAGAAGTAAAAAATATTTTTAACTAAATGAACACGAAGACACAATTTGTCAAAATTTGTGGGATGTGGCAAAAGCAGTGCATCTTTTATCATAAATGCATTGAATGCATATATTAGAAAAGAAAAAACAAGTTTCTACCTTAGGAAACTAGAAAAACAGAGCAAATTAAATCCAAAGTAAGCAGAAGAAAAGAAATAATATGAATTAGCACAGACATCAGTGGAAATGAAAGCAAGAACTCAATTAGAAAAATCAAGGAAACCAAAATTTCATTCTTTGAAAAGATAAATAAAATCAATAAGTGTCTAGCCAGGTTAAGGAAAAAAGCAGACACAAATTATTAATATCAGAAAGGAAAGAAGGGACATTATTACAGATCCTATCAACATTGAAATATTGATAAAAGAATAGTATGAACAATTCTATGCCCATAAACTTGATAACCTAGATGACATGGACTAAATCCCTGAAAGACATAATTAACCAAACCTCGAACAAAAAGAATTACACAATATGATAGGCCTAATAAGGAAATTTAATCAGTAATTAATATCCTTCCAAATCAGAAAATACCAGATCTATATATGGATTCACTGGTGAATTTTGCCAAACATTTAGGAAAGAAATTATGGCAATCCTCTACAATCTCTTTCAGAAAATGAAACTGAAGTGTTACTTCCTAACTCATTCTATGAGGCTATCATTGCCAAACCAGAAAAGCCCTACCAATACCAAAACCAGGAAAAAAATTACAAGAAAAGAAAACTGTAGACCAATATCTCTTATGATCATAGATGCAAAAATCCTCAATAAATACTAGCAAATCAAATCCAACAATGTATAAAAAATTTATTCCCCATGATCAAGTGGGACTCATGCCAAGTATACAAGACTGCTTCAACATTCAACAATCAATTAATGTAATATATCACATTAACAGATTAAAAAAGAAAGTCAAATAGTCATATTAATTGATTCAGGAAAAGCATTTGATACAATCCAACAACAATGCATGAGGAAAACTCAGTAAACTACGAATAGAAGGTAAGTTTCTCAAACTAATAAAGAGTAGAGCTAACATCATACTTAATGGTGAAAAACTAGAAGCTTTCCAGTAAGATCAGGAACAAGGCAAGCATATCTCTCCTCTCCATTCCTTTTCAATATCATATTGAAAATTCTACTTAATGCAATAAGACAAGAAAGGGAAACAATATATGTATAAATTGGGAAGGAAAAATAAAACCTTCTTTGATCACAAATGACATGATTGTCTAAGTAGAAATTTCTAAAGAATCAACAAAAAAAACTTTGGAAGAGCAATTATTGCCAGCTTGCAGGATACAAAGTTAATATACAAAAGCCTGCAACTTTCTTGCATGCCAGAAATGAGCAAGTGAAATTTGAAATTAAAAATACAATACCGCTTATATGGACATGCTCAAAATGAAATACTTAGGTATAAATTTAACAAAATATGTACAAGATCTATATAAGGAAGACTACAAAACTCTGATGAACAAAATCAAAGAACTAAATAAAAGGAAGTGCTTAAGCAACAGAGAGAAAGTTCATATCTATTCAGAGGAAACTATTCATGGATAGGAAAACTCAATGTTGCCAAAGTGTCAGTTATTCCCAATGTGGTCATAGGTTCAGTGCAACCAAGATGTCCTTTTGTAGGAAACTGGAAAAATAAATTATGACACATTCAGACAATGGAATATTATTTGGCACTAAAAAGTAATGAGCTATCAAGCCATTAAAAAAACATATAGGAACCTTAAATGCGTGTTACTAATTGAAAAAAGTCAATCTGAAAGGCTGCATACTGTATAATTCCAACTATATGACATTCTGGAAATTATAAAATTATGGAGACAGTAAAAATATCAGTGGTTGCCAGGCTTTGGGGTGGGTAAGGAATGATTAGAAGCAGAGAACATTTCTAAGGCAGTGAAAATACTCTGCATGATACTATAATGATGGAGAAATGTCATTGTAGATTTGTCCAAATGTGTAACACCATAATGGAAACCATGCACTTTGGGTGATTCTGATGTTCAATGTAGGTTCATCAGTGGTAACAAAGGTACCCCTCGGGTGGGGGATGTTGATAATTAGGGGGAGGCTATTCATGTGAGAAGTGGGCAAAGGATATATGGGAAATCTCTATACCTTCACTTCAGTTTTTTTCTTTAATATAAATTTATTTATTTTAATTAGAGGCTAATTACTTTACAATATTGTATTGGTTTTGCAATACATCAACATGAATCCACCATGGGTATACACATGTTCCCCATCCTGAACTCCCCTCCCATCTCCCTCCCCGTACCATCCCTCTGGGTCATCCAGTATTATGCATCAAAACTGGACTGGCGATTCGTTTCATATATGATATTATACATGCTTCAATGCCATTCTCCCAAATCATCCCACCCTCTCCCTCTCCCTCTCCCACAGAGTCCAAAAGACTGTTCTATATATCTGTGTCTCTTTTGCTGTCTCACATACAGGCTTATAGTTCAGTTCAGTTNCACTATTTCTTAGCTGGAAAGGCATGAAAGACCTCAATATGAGAGTTAAAACCATAAAAATCTTGGAAGAAAATATAGGAATTAGTATTTATGACTCTGGATTTGCACAGTGAATTCTTAGATACAATAGCAAAAGCATAAGTGATAAAATTAAAAATAGATAATTATGTATTTATTTGGCTGCTTTAGTACTGTTAATTCTAACATATATAGAAGGTCCCTCTTCTCTAGAAGAAAAATCTCTAGGAGGATGCCAAACAATTAATTGTTTTTGGAGAAGAATGATTCTTTTCCTTGAGTAAAGAAGATTCAGCTTTTTAAAATTAATGAANCTGCTTTAGTACTGTTAATTCTAACATATATAGAAGGTCCCTCTTCTCTAGAAGAAAAATCTCTAGGAGGATGCCAAACAATTAATTGTTTTTGGAGAAGAATGATTCTTTTCCTTGAGTAAAGAAGATTCAGCTTTTTAAAATTAATGAAAATTTGGGCTTCATATTTGCTGAGAAATCAAAGTTCCTCTCAATAGCCATCAAGGGCAATCACACTGAAAAGAAAAGAGTAGGGAATATGAGAAGGAATAAAGGAGATGTGGATGAGATGTAAAGTCTGAGAGGAGAGTGGAAGGGAGATTCTGAGCAAGGAGAAAGGTTAGAGAGTAGGTCCACTGCCTGGGAGATGCAGAGAGAGCTGGCTGAAAGTATTGACATCCCAGCATCCATTTTGGATGTGAGACTTTGCCACCTAACTGCATAAGCTTTGAGAAAGCAAAATATTATACAGAAAGCTCCTGGGCTTTCCAGATTAGTAGCTGAAACAATGGTACCATCTAAATACTATGCCTGGCACAGATCAGATGAAGAAATCCCAAATTCATATTCATCTACTAGTTTGTAAATATCCACCCAGAATCTAGATCAGTTACCTCAATCTGGCTAATAATATCTGGATTCAGTTTCTGCTGTATATGTCCAGCAGCAGAGCCCTTTCTGTAAAAATCATGCATGGAGATTTTGTTGTCTGCTTCTCAAAGCTCTAAGATAAAAAAAAACCACTTCTTTTGCATAACTACATCTGGCCATTATTTCCTCATTTGCAAAATGAATGGGTCAGTAAGGGTGCCGGTGCGTGCTGAGAATTGTATTCTCCATACTTTGAGTGGATTGGACAGAGTGGCCATCAAACCCAATGCCCTATATTCTAACAGGGTCACTCCAAACTGGATGGAAGCAAATTATGTAGCTGAGTTGTGTAACTTCTGTTTCTATCAGGGATAATTTCCTTCCCTTTAAGCACAAGGTTATCATTTTTAAAGCCAAGTCAATGGTGAAGTGTCCCCTGTTCTCTTCCCATCTATATCCAGCTCCATTGGTCCAGGCTGCCCCAGTTTCTCAGCTCAGCTGAATGGTTCCCTCTTATTTTCTCTTCTCCATCCCCTTTGTCTGTAATCAAAGCAGGCATCCTTCCCTCCTCCAACCTGATCCTTGCTGCTGTTCTTCATATTACATGCTAATTATTTCAGCTGTATTTTCAATGCTCCCTCATTACCCCTCTTATGTGTCCACCCACATCTCCACCTACAGTGTCTATAGTGTGCTTTCTATCTACTGTAGCTTAATAAAAGGGAAATTATGCTAATTTTATTCAAATTTTTAAAGGTAAAACCTGTACCATTATTATTCTGCCCCTCTTTCCCTTTTATTTATTCATTTCAAAAGAAAAAGTATCTAATCATCTGAGAAAATTGTGCTTGCACAATGTTAACCCTTAATATATTTTTCCTTCTGATTAAGCAGATATTTTTCCCAGTCTAGTTTGGATAGAGTAGATAAGCTGGTTCTGATGGAATCAGGTTTCAACATCTCCCTCTTCAAGGTACTTTACTGTGGCCTCGAAATCTTCCATTAATATTATATTATCCTCTTATCATCACTAGCTCTTTCTCCTTCTTTTCACAGTCAAAATACCAAAAAACAATATTCCAAACTAACACAGCTCCCCCTGTGCTAGGATCTGATGGAATTAGAGGCTCGATCCAAGGAAACTTTGGTGTCAGCTAACAACTTTTGTGCCTGGGAAATAACCTGGAAGGTCTGCTAAATGTGCTGTATTGGGGCATAATTCCTGCAGACATGAGTCAAAGGTTTTGTACATAATTAGGATCATAGAGTCAAAAAGGCTGCTTCTACATTAAATACAATCTTCAACAGGCAAGGAAAATTTGCTTGCAAATACCTAGAGGCAGAAAAGTTGATGTTAGTGTCTAGAAGAATTTCTTTGAAGGTACAGACTGGCTTTGCTGAGAAGATAGTTGGATGAGAATATGGAGAAGGACGAGAGAGTCTCCAAGGACCAGAGTCCTCCAAGGAAAAGGAGTTAACCAAGCACTGCTTGGAGCAAAGTTTGGGAAAGGAGAGAGAGCCAATGGCTGGAACCTCAAAGAGAGGTGATTCAGTTTGAGAGTATTCACATGAGATACTGTATATTGTCCAAACTTATTTCTCCCTGAGGCCCCACAAAATCTTTCATGAAAGTGAAAGAAAAAGTGAAAGTTGCTCAGTTGTGTCTGATTCTTTGCCATCCCCTGGACTATACAGTCCATGGAATTCTCCAGGCCAGAATACTGGAGTGGGTAGCTGTTCCTTTCTCCAGGGGATCTTCCCAAGCCAGGGATTGAACCCAGGTCTCCTGCATTGCAGATGGATTCTTTACCAACATAAAACCTAGGAAATATTTAGTATGATTGGCTTTCTTGTAGAGTTTGGTTAAGAGGCCAACATTACATCAAGTTCAACTCAGAAAAAACACAGTCAAGGCTTGTGGATGAGAGGTACAGGATTATTAAAAAAAATTATTTTTCTTTCCTAAGAGGTGAATTTTATCACTGTCAAGAGTGACTTTTAAGAGTCTCAATAGGTGAATAATGTTATGTTGGGAGCTACATAATTGAATCACATTACCATAGATTGTGTACACACATTGCCAGAACAAACAGGTGATTTCTCTCTGAGAAAAAGTTAACCACATCAACTACCTAATTGATTACATAATTGAAAACACACCTATATTTTGAAATTTTTACATTTTCACAAGTTACATGAAATGTTTATGTCCTGCTCCATCAATCACCTTTGTTCTCCTAAATGCATTTAGATCTGAGACTGTCTAATCTAACTCTTTCATTTTCTGAATGAAAAAAATAAACATCGAGATATTTACCTAGAAACAAGCAGTTCGCTTTTGGTGAAGCAGGTTTAGACTTTGAGGTCCTTTGATTCATATCTCTTCTTAATTTCTGCAAATATATGCGGTTGGTATTGGGTAGAAAACAAATTCACAAATGGGATCTAAATGAACTGAAACCCACAAGCCAGGAGTAAAATAGAGAGGGACAGATAAAGGACAGGAGGGAAGAAGAAATATTTGGAAAATTTTACGTGTCTCTACCCCCATTCCAGTCAAAAATAATAAGCCATGAAGTAGGCATGATAGGCAGGGTTAGAAATTTTTTTCTCTCTGCCTGTCTCGGATACTGCTTACCTCTCATGATGGAAGCATTAGCCCACTGAATATGATCATACCTTTAAAGATATATATAACAGGATCCCCCAAAGCAGAGCAACTACCTCTTTGATCATAAAAAAAAAAGAACAATGACATATTCTAATTGTTGGAGGAAAGGCTGTCTGTGTTGTTAGACTTAATGAGTCATTTCTATTGTAGCATCTTTGTAGGGAATGACTAAAGGAATAATAACTTTCATAGACACAAGCTCACAAGCTATCAAATACTCAGAAGAGTTCAGAAAACCATACAATATACATCTATATACACAACACTCAGATTTTAAAGTTATTTTGCCATATTGACTATAGAATTTTTTAAATTTTTTAAAAATTATTTTTATGGAACTTTTTGTTAAAATGAAGTTAAGGATACTGTTCAAGTTTCATCACCAAACCTTTCCTCCTGCTGAGAGGGTAGCAGGCAGGAAGGTCAGGGGTCTCCAAACGGAGGAAATAGCCTGCAAGTGTCAGACGTTTTTCTCTCTCTTAAGTGGCAGGAGGAAACAAGCGATATTTTTTCCTTCTCTATACAAATTTAAAAGGAGGTTTCTCTTAAAATACTGTGTTGCCATAATGACACCTGGTTTCACCTGAAGTTAACTATTCTCAAACCTAGAGATAATGCCTTTTTCTTATGGAAATGTTTGTCTTAAGCTATGCTAATGTACTATGCATTTTACCCCAAACTCTGTCTTCAAGTCGGTTCCACCTAATGGTTCAGAACCTACTTGACAAACCAGTATGTTATACTCAGGTATTGTTCCTCTAATGTATGTAAATGAAACTATTTGTATGGTGATCTGCCCTTCTTCAAGATTCAAGTTAATCATTTTATGGCCTAGGATGAACTATTTGGTGCCAGGATTATCCCAAAATGCATCTTATGGGTGAGGGACCTGGTGCCATTCTGAGCTTTAAGACATTCTTTTCCTTCATTAACAGACTGCTAGTGACTATATATCATCCAGTTGAAGACTAGCAGGGGGGTACTCTTTCTGCCCTCTTCTAATGCCTATGTCAGAAGCTTTCTCTATCTCCTTTATACTTT
The DNA here is from genome assembly GCA_006410735.1 of Raphicerus campestris. NCBI lineage: Eukaryota > Metazoa > Chordata > Mammalia > Artiodactyla > Bovidae > Raphicerus > Raphicerus campestris. The sequence continues at coordinate 131,214 of SJYW01016006.1, forward strand.
AATAAAACTTTATTACACAAAATTTCTGAGTGATCAAACCTCATCTCTGGCCCCGGATTGAATTCTTCTCCTCCGGCGTCCAAGAATCCCAGCATCTTTGTTTGATTCAACAACCTTTCATTCTCTCCCTCACTCTCTAGAGATAGTTGCTATCCTTGAATTGGCATATAACATTCTTGTGGTGTTCCAGACATTCACTACCTACCTACATATCCAAAAACAATGCTTATAGGTACATTTGATACATATGATTATGAATTGGATTGTGTTCCCCAAAACCCATGTGTTGAGATCTTAACCCCTAATACCTCAGAGTATTATCTTTTTTGGAAATAGTGTTGCTGAAGATATAATTAGGTAAATTGCTGCTGCTGCTAAGTCACTTCAGTTGTGTCCAACTCTGTGTGACCCCATAGGCGGCAGCCCATCAGGGTCCCCCCCCTTCCCTGGGATTCTCCAGACAAGAATACTGGAGTGGTTGCCATTTCCTTCTCCAATGCATGAAAGTGAAAAGTGAAAGTGAAGTCTCTCAGTCATGTCTGACCCTTAGCGACCCCATGGACTGCAGCCTACCAGGCTCCTCTGTCCATGGGATTTTCTGGGCAGGAGTACTGGAGTGGAGTGCCATTGCCTTCTCCGTAGGTAAAATGAGGTCACATTAAAGTAGGATGAGTCCCTAACCCAACATGACTGATATACCTATAAAAAGTGAAAATTTGAATACAGAGACATTTTCCAGCTTTATGGAGATACAATTGACATATAACACTGTGTAAGTTTCAGGTGCACCATATGAGGATTTCATACACTTATATATTGCAATATGTTTACCGCAATAAGGATAGTTAACACATTCTTCACCTCACATGATTACTATTTTGTTGCTGCTGTTGTTATGGAAAGAATGTTTAAGATTTATTCTCCACAAATTTTAAATATACGATACAGTATTGTTGACTATAATTACCATACTGTACATTAGATCGCCAGAATTTATGACTTTTATAACTGGGAGTTTTTACCCTTTGACCAATATCTCTTCATTTCCCCACCCCACCTCCCCTCAGTTGTTGGCAAACACCATTCTACACTCTGGTTCTATGAGTTAGGATTTTTAGATTTCACATGTGAGATCTTACAGTACTTGTCTGTCTCTGACATTTCATGTAACATAATGCCCACAAGGTTCATTTATGTTGTCACAAAAGCTTTGAGGTTTCTTTCTTTTTTATAGTTAGATAATATTCCATTTGGGGTGTGTTTGTGTGTATGTATATACATGCCATATAGTTTTCATCCATTCATCCATTGATGGATACAGGTTGTTTCATATCTTGGCTATTGTGAATTATGTTATAGTGAACACAGGAGTGCAGATGTCTCATGAGATCCTAATTTCCATTCTTTTGGATATATACCAAGAAGAGGAATTGCTGGATGATACGATAGTTCTATTATTGATTTTCTGAGAAACTTCTGTACTGTTTTACGCAATGGCTATGCCAGTTTACATTCTTACAGTATATAAATGTTCCCTTTTCTCCACATCCATGTCAACACTTATCTCTTGCCTGTTTGATAATGGTCATTGTGATAGGTGTAAGGTAATATTTCATTGTGATTTTGATTTGCATTTTCCTGATGATTGGTGAGGCTGAGCACCCTTTCATATATTCATTGGTCATTTGCATATCTGCTTTGGAAAAATGTCTACTGGTTCCTTTGCGTATTTTTAAATCAGTTTTGTTGTTGTTGTTGTTGTTCTTGAATTGTATGAGCTCCTCATATATTTTGGATACTAATCGCTTAGTAGATATATGGTTTGAAAATATTTTCTCCCTTTTACATAGGTCGCCTTTCACTCTGTTGATTGTTTGTTTTGCTGTGCAAAAGCTTTTTAGTTTGATATAGTCTTACTTGTTTATTTTTGCTTTTGTTGCTTGTGCTTTTGGTGTTATATACAAAAAATAATTGCCAAGACCAGCATCAAAGGGCTCTTTGTCTATGTTTTCTGTAGGAGTCTTATAGTTTCAGATCTTATGTTTAAGACTTCAATCCATTTCAAATAGATTTTGCCTATGGTATAAGGATTCAGCTTCATTCTTTTATATGTGAATATCCAGTTTTTCCACATTTTGGAAAAGAATGTATGTTTTGGCACACTTGTTAAAGATTAGTTGACCATATATGTGTTGGTTTATTTCTGGGTTTGCTACTCTATTCCATTGGTCTCTGTGTCTATTTTTCTACAAGTACCACACATACTGTTTTGGCTACTATTGCTTTGTAATATAATCTAAAATCAAAAGTGTGATGCCTCCAATTTTGTTCTTTCTCATGATTGCTTTGGCTATTTGAGGTCTTTTGTGGTTCCATATGAATTATAGGACTTTTATTTTTTTCTGTTTCTGTGGAAAATAGCATTGGAACTTTCACAGAGATTGCATTTAATCTGTAGATCACTTTGGGTAGTGTAGCTATTTTAACAATATCAACTTTCTAATCCATAAACATGGAATATATTTCCATTTCTTTGTGCCTTCCTCAATTTCTTTCATCAAAGTTTTATTTTTCAGTATAGAGATCTTTCACCTCATTCAATTTATTCCCAAGTATTTTACTATTTTCAGTGAAATTGTAAATGAAGTTGTTTTCTTAATTTCTTTTTCAAATAGGTCATTGTTAGTGTATAGAAACATGAATGATCTTTATATGTTGACTTTGTATCCAGAAACTGAATTACTGAATTCATTTATTAGTTCTAATGGGTTTTTAGCATTTTCTCTATGTAAGATTATGTCATCTACAAATTTAACTTCTTTCTTTCTGATTTGGAAGCCTTTTTTTCTTGCATAATTGCTCTGGCCAAGGCTTTCAGTACTATGTTGACTATAAGTGGTGAGAGTGGGCATTCTTGTTTCTGACCATAGAAAAAAAGCTTTCAAGTTTCACCATTTAGTATGATGCTAGTTGTGGGTTTGTCATATACAGCCTTTATTTTTTTGAAGACCTTATCGTTAGGAGCTGCCTGAGACTTGAGTCTATCGTAGGTCAAGAAATAAAGAAGGCTTTGGGAAGAGGCTACTGAAGAGACTCAGTAGTGTCTTGTGAGGCAAGTACTTCAGTAAAGGCCATTACAGTTCCTTAGACAATGCAAAGTTAATCTTAGCTGGAGATGGAAAGGCTACTTCCTTTGGCAAAGAAAGCTCCTTTAAATCTAGGGGTCCAGTGTCTCCAGCCTTGTCAAGTCATTCTATATACCCTCATTCCAATTTTTAGGAATTTCCTCCCAATAAATGTCCTCACTTTAACGGTAGACACCCTGGGAGGCTGTGAATTCAGTACATTCTAAAGATGTTCAGAGAGCTACAAGAGAACACAGATAAACCCAAACTAACTCAAGTCTGTTGGAAACTAATAATTCAGCGACTAACAAGGTAGGCTGGCAGGCTGGAGACACAGGGAAGAGACACAGTTGGAGGCCAAATGCAATCTGCTTGCAGAATTCCTCCTTGCTAGGGAGAAGTCAGGCTTTGTTCTATTAAGGTCTCAACTGACTGGATGATGCCCAATTATGGAAAGTAATCTGCTTTACTCAAAGTCCACTAGTTTAAACGTTAAGTTCATCCAAAGAATACTTTCACAGGAACATCGAGAATAATGTTTGACCAAATATCTGAGCACCACAGTCCAGCCAAGCTGACAAATATAATTAACTATCACATTGGTCTCTTTAGTTTCCAACAGATTGAGGTAATTTGGGTTTATCTGTGTTCTCTTGCAGGTCTCTGAGCATCTTTAGAAAAGTTATTTTGAATATTTTGTCAGGCAACTCCTGGATCTCCATTGTTTGAGATCAGTTACTGGAAGTTTACTATGTTCCCTTGGTAGTCATGTTTCCCTGATTCTCTGTGATCCCCATAACTTGATGGAGGTGTCTGAACATTGAAAGAAGCAGTCATTTCCTCCAGACTTTCTAGACTGATTTCACAGCAGGAAGACCTGTCCCACCTGTAGGTAGGGCATGCTGGAGCATGCTGTGATCCCAGGTCTAGCAATACTGGGCCCAAGTACAGGGGCATGAGGTAGCACTGGGTCTGGGGGAATGTGAGGGCTCATCAGCTCAGACTTTTACAGTCCACTGCATCAAAAACTTCCCTGGTAGCTCAGCTGGTAAAGAATCTGGGTGCATTGCAGGAGACCCTGGTTTGATTCCTGGGTCAGGAAGATCCCCTGGAGAAGGGATAGGCTACGCACTCCAGTATCCTTTGGCTTCCCTAGTGGCTCAGATGGTAAAGAATCTGCCTGCAATGCGGGAGACCAGGGTTTGATCCCTGGGTTGGGAAGATTCCATGGAGAAGGGAATGGCAACCCACTCCAGTATTCTTGCCTGTAGAGTTCCATGGACAGAGGAGCCTGGCAGGCTACAGTCCATGAGCTCACAAAGAGTTGGACACGACTGAGTGACTTTCACTTTCACTTGGAAACCCCTGCAAGGGATACATAGAGACTTCAAGGGCTGCTGGAGTCCTTATCAGGGCCTCAGGTTGAGCACCTAGGGACCAGGACAGGCAGCGGAAATAGCCAGAACTGGTGGTATGCACATGCTTGGCTGAAGGTGCCAGCTGTAGGTGCCTGTGAGTGCGAAGGGTCAGTTTCAAACACAAAAGTAGTAATGAGTACCAGGGCAGGCAGCACTGGAAGCTGCAGGGGTCTTGGTTGTTAGTGTGCACTACTATGGCTGCTGGGTCTTGCTAAAGCTGCAGAGCAGTGGAGGCTGCTGATGGGGTTTGTGCCAAAGGCATGCAGGTGCACAGGTGGAGGGACTAGCTACAGGTAACATAGTGTTGCACGTCCATGATAAAAGATAAGGCCTGATCCCAGTCCACAAGCTGCAGTGGGGACCCAGGCTGTTGGCATGCTCTCCCATGGCTGTGAGTTTCCCTCTAGGTGTATAGCACAGAGGTGGAGGCCAGAGAAGTGTATCAGACTTGGGGGCAGGTGAGTGTACAGCTGGAGGGTCTACCCTCAAGTAGGTGCATAGCAGTGTGGGTCAGCTCCAATGGTGAAGACTAGTATCTTTCTCTAGTACAGTTGCAGATTTCCTGGACTCTGGAAGATGCAGGGAGCAGGAGGAAGGAGAGGGGAGGGGCGGGACTCAGGCAGGGGGCTTTAGGGAATGCAAAAACCAAGGGGCAAAGCGAGTGTTATCAGCAGGGGATCTGTTGCAGCTGTGCTGGCCCTTAGGTTTTTTTCAGGGGCAAAAGCTCCTGGGTTTGTCTCAGAGCAGGTCACTGGGAACCACAATTGCTCCCACTCTGACAACGACCAGGAGTCCTTGCTTTTAGTTCTTGTTTCTTGCTGTCTCTGTGCATCTCTGCTTTGTCAGTCTCTGGGATGTTTGAAACTGAAGTGGAAACTTTGTGCAGCACACTGAAGGGCTAGGAAAGCTGCTCATTCACGCCACTCTTCCTTTCCCTGGGAGAACTCTTTTTAGCTGGGAATTTCCTCTGGGTGCTGAACAGTGCCAGTGGGCTGTGGGATGGGATGAATCATGGAAAATGAAGCTATCTTCCTTCCCTTTTTGTGTGGTTATTTTCACATTTTTTTGGTTCCACTCCATTACTGAAGTAGATTTTAGGAGACTAGCTGCTTTTTGTTGTTTGGTTTTTGTTCATGGATAGCTAATTACTGATCTTGATGGGCAGATGAAGTTTGGGGTCTCCTATGCTACCATCTTGATGATGTCACCTGACTTTTGCTTTTATCTTTACTAGTTTTTGTTCTGCTTTGGGTTACTCCAATATTTTAAAAAGGTTTTGATTTGGATGTATGTAGTTATTCTTTTAATATATTTTATTATTGTGAAATTGTAAATTTTAATTTATTTTATTATTTTTAAGTACTGTGAAATAAAACATACATATAGAAAATTCCATTAAAATTATACAGTTTGACAAATAATTGTAAGGCACTATCCAAGTCTCATTTGAGTCTTGTATAATGGAATTACGGTATGTGAATTCTTTTGTGAAATTTCTTTCTCTCAGCATATAAGAAGAAATATGTAATTTTGCATATTTACTTTGTTGATTTTGAAATTACTTAATAAGATTCCATTGTATGAACATCCTACAAAAATCCTTTACATTGATAAATCAGTTTTTTTTCAAATAGTGCTATTACAAAAATTGCATGACTACTCTTGAACATATAACCTGGTATACAAGTGTCTGAGATTAAAGTATATATTTTCAACCTTATTAGAGAATGCCAAACTCTTTGGCAAAGTAATTACACAAATTTACACTCCCATAAGCAGTGTATGAAACTTTCTATTTTAGCACAACCTCACCAATGCTTGATGTTGTCAGACTTCATAAATTTTGCAGCTATTGAGCTCCTGCATTGGTATTCCATTATGGTTTCCCCTGATTACTAATGATAAGCTCCTTTTCTTATGCTATTTGTTATTTGGCCATTTATATTTGCTCTCTTGTAAAGAAAATAATAAACATTTTCTCAGTGGTTTGATTTTTATTCATTTGACAGAGTTATATGCTCTGAATATGAATCTTTTTATTATATCCCTTTCTTGCTGTATTGTACTGCCTAAGACATCTAATACTGTATCAAATATAAGATATGAGAATCGGCACCCTTATCTGGTTCCTGATCTTAAAGATATATTATTCAACCTTTCACTCTTTAGTATATGACCTGTGTTCTATAGATGCTCGTTAGCACCCTGAGGGCATTCCTCCTTAGTCCTAGTCTGCTAAGTGCTGTGATCTAAATAATTTGTGTCTTTCCAAAATTCTTAGTTAAAATCCTAATCCCCAAAGATGATGCTATTAGGATGTGGTCCTTTGGGAGGTGCTTCAATCATGAGGTAGAGCTCTCTTGAATGGAAATAGTGCTTTCTAAATGAGACTCCTCAGAGAACCCGCATCCCTTCTACTATGTGAAAACACCAGCTATGAACCAGCATGAGAGCCCTCCTCCCCCTATTATACTGGTGCCTTGATCTTGGACTTCCTAGCCTCCAGAAATGTTACTTATAAGCCACCCAGTCTCTAGTATTTTGTTATAGCAGCCGGAATGGACTGCAACACTAAGATTTCTTTTTTAAAAATCATGAGTGGGTATTGAATTTTGTTCAACACCCTTCCTGATATGATCATGTGATTTTTCTTCTTTGGCCTGTTGATATAGTAGATTACAATGATTGCTATACATGAAATAAGTCCTACTTGGGAGCTAAGATAGGCAGAATACTGGCCTCAAAGATGCCCACAATATACTCTTCATGAAACCATAAATATGTTACTTATATGGCAGAAGGAACTGACTGTGCAGATGAGATTAAGGTTAAGGACTGTGAGATAAGATTATCATTGATAGTGTGTGCCCAATCTAGTCACCTGAATTCTTAAAAGCAAAGAACCTTTCCCAGCTGTGATCAAAAGATTTGACTACCAAAAATGGTTAGAGAGATGCAATATTGCTAGCCTTGAAGATGAAGGGAGGAGGGGCCATGTCCCAGGGAATGCTGATAGCACTTGAAAACTGAAAAAGACAAGGAAACAACATATCTCTTAAAGTTTCTAAAAAGTAACACAACCAATGCCTTGGTTTTAGCTCAGTGAGATCCATGTTGGATTTCTAACCTACAGAACTATAAAGTAATATATGTTGCTTAAACAATTACATTTGAGGTAATTTGTTACAGCAGCAATAGAACACTAACATAGCTATGATGTAGCAATTTTTTTAGATATTTCTGGATTCAATTTAAAAATATTTTCTTGAGAATTTTTGTGCTTAAGTTCATGAGAGATAAGGGTCTGTAGTTTTCTTTTTGAACTGATTTGTATGGTTTTAATATCAAGGTAATACTCACTGCATTAAATGTATTACAAGGCATTTCTTCCTCTTCTATTTTCTGGAAGAGATTATGTAAAAATTGGTGTTNTGTAGTTATTCTTTTAATATATTTTATTATTGTGAAATTGTAAATTTTAATTTATTTTATTATTTTTAAGTACTGTGAAATAAAACATACATATAGAAAATTCCATTAAAATTATACAGTTTGACAAATAATTGTAAGGCACTATCCAAGTCTCATTTGAGTCTTGTATAATGGAATTACGGTATGTGAATTCTTTTGTGAAATTTCTTTCTCTCAGCATATAAGAAGAAATATGTAATTTTGCATATTTACTTTGTTGATTTTGAAATTACTTAATAAGATTCCATTGTATGAACATCCTACAAAAATCCTTTACATTGATAAATCAGTTTTTTTTCAAATAGTGCTATTACAAAAATTGCATGACTACTCTTGAACATATAACCTGGTATACAAGTGTCTGAGATTAAAGTATATATTTTCAACCTTATTAGAGAATGCCAAACTCTTTGGCAAAGTAATTACACAAATTTACACTCCCATAAGCAGTGTATGAAACTTTCTATTTTAGCACAACCTCACCAATGCTTGATGTTGTCAGACTTCATAAATTTTGCAGCTATTGAGCTCCTGCATTGGTATTCCATTATGGTTTCCCCTGATTACTAATGATAAGCTCCTTTTCTTATGCTATTTGTTATTTGGCCATTTATATTTGCTCTCTTGTAAAGAAAATAATAAACATTTTCTCAGTGGTTTGATTTTTATTCATTTGACAGAGTTATATGCTCTGAATATGAATCTTTTTATTATATCCCTTTCTTGCTGTATTGTACTGCCTAAGACATCTAATACTGTATCAAATATAAGATATGAGAATCGGCACCCTTATCTGGTTCCTGATCTTAAAGATATATTATTCAACCTTTCACTCTTTAGTATATGACCTGTGTTCTATAGATGCTCGTTAGCACCCTGAGGGCATTCCTCCTTAGTCCTAGTCTGCTAAGTGCTGTGATCTAAATAATTTGTGTCTTTCCAAAATTCTTAGTTAAAATCCTAATCCCCAAAGATGATGCTATTAGGATGTGGTCCTTTGGGAGGTGCTTCAATCATGAGGTAGAGCTCTCTTGAATGGAAATAGTGCTTTCTAAATGAGACTCCTCAGAGAACCCGCATCCCTTCTACTATGTGAAAACACCAGCTATGAACCAGCATGAGAGCCCTCCTCCCCCTATTATACTGGTGCCTTGATCTTGGACTTCCTAGCCTCCAGAAATGTTACTTATAAGCCACCCAGTCTCTAGTATTTTGTTATAGCAGCCGGAATGGACTGCAACACTAAGATTTCTTTTTTAAAAATCATGAGTGGGTATTGAATTTTGTTCAACACCCTTCCTGATATGATCATGTGATTTTTCTTCTTTGGCCTGTTGATATAGTAGATTACAATGATTGCTATACATGAAATAAGTCCTACTTGGGAGCTAAGATAGGCAGAATACTGGCCTCAAAGATGCCCACAATATACTCTTCATGAAACCATAAATATGTTACTTATATGGCAGAAGGAACTGACTGTGCAGATGAGATTAAGGTTAAGGACTGTGAGATAAGATTATCATTGATAGTGTGTGCCCAATCTAGTCACCTGAATTCTTAAAAGCAAAGAACCTTTCCCAGCTGTGATCAAAAGATTTGACTACCAAAAATGGTTAGAGAGATGCAATATTGCTAGCCTTGAAGATGAAGGGAGGAGGGGCCATGTCCCAGGGAATGCTGATAGCACTTGAAAACTGAAAAAGACAAGGAAACAACATATCTCTTAAAGTTTCTAAAAAGTAACACAACCAATGCCTTGGTTTTAGCTCAGTGAGATCCATGTTGGATTTCTAACCTACAGAACTATAAAGTAATATATGTTGCTTAAACAATTACATTTGAGGTAATTTGTTACAGCAGCAATAGAACACTAACATAGCTATGATGTAGCAATTTTTTTAGATATTTCTGGATTCAATTTAAAAATATTTTCTTGAGAATTTTTGTGCTTAAGTTCATGAGAGATAAGGGTCTGTAGTTTTCTTTTTGAACTGATTTGTATGGTTTTAATATCAAGGTAATACTCACTGCATTAAATGTATTACAAGGCATTTCTTCCTCTTCTATTTTCTGGAAGAGATTATGTAAAAATTGGTGTTAATCTTTTAATTATTTGGTAGAGTTCTTTAGTGGAAACATTTGAACCAAGAGATTTCTTTGAGAGGAAATTTTCAAATTACAAATTCAATTTCTTTAATTGTTGTAGAGCCACTCAGATGATCCATTCACATTGGCTGAATTTGGATCATTTGTGGTTTTTGAGAAATTGGTCTATTTCATCTAAGTTGTTGAATTTATGTGTATAAAGTTGTTTGTAATAGTCTCTTATCCTTATTAATGACTGCAGGTGATATCCAATTTTATTTCTATTGTTGGTGATTGGGTCTTCTCTCTTTTTATTTCTGTATCTCTTAGAGTTTGTCAATTTTATTGATCTTTCAAAGAAACATCTTTTTGTTTCATTGATTTTCTCATTTGTTTTCTTGTTTTTCATTTCATTGAGTTCTGCTATCCGTATTATTTTCTTTCTTCCACTTATTTTGCTCTTCTTTTTCTAGTTTCTTGAGGTACAGACTTACTGATTTGAGACTTCTTCCTTTCTAATGCAAGCATTAATGCTATAAATTTTCCTTTCAGTGCTACTTTAGTTGCATCATACATATTTTGATAAGTCATATTTTATTTAATTAAATTTCATTTGAGATTTCCTCTTTAACCCATGAGTTATTAAAAGGTGTTTTGTTTAATTTCAAGGTGTTTGGAGATTTTCCTGATATCTTTCTATTATTGATTTTTAGTGTGATTCCATTATGATCAGAGGAAATACACTGTATAATTTCAACTTAAAATTATGTTGAGGCTTGTTTTATGAGTTGGAATATGATTTTTGTTGAGGAATATTTCATAGGCACTTGAAAATAATGTGTGTTCTACTGTTGTGGGATGAAATATTCTATAAATGTGAATTAGATCCTGTTGGTTGATGATATTATTGAGTTCTATATCCTTGCTGATTTTCATCTAGTTGTTTATAGTTGTTAAGAGAGGGCTTTTGAAGTTTCTAGCTATCATTGTGGTTTTGTCTGTTTAACCCTTCAGTTCTACCAATGTTTGCTTCATACATTGAAGTAAATATCTCTTATATATTCATAGGGTTGATTATTTGTTCCTTATCTCCTTTATTTCTTACACAGTCTTATCAGAGGTCTATATATTTTATTTGTCTTTTCAAAGGAGCCTTTTTTTATTTTGTTGATTTCTATATTTTTTCTATTTGATTCATTTTTTTCTTGTTTTTAATCTTTCCCATTTTGCAATTTATTTTATTTTACTAAGATCAGTTTCAGACTTCTTTTCTAATATATAGATTTAAAGGTCTAAATGTTACTTTGCATGAGTATGTGCTCAGTCACTTTAGTCATGTCTGACTCTTTGTGACCCTTTAAACTATAGCCCACCAGGTTCCTCTGTCCATGAACATGGACATTCTAGGCAAGAATGCTGGAGTGGGTTGCCGTGCCTTTCTCCAGAGGTCTTCCCAATCCAGGGATTGAACCTGTGTCTCCTTCTTTACTGCTGAGCCACTGGGAAAGCCTCAAATGTTACTTTACATATAGCTTTATGTACATCTAAGTTTTCTCTGGTTTTTAAATAAAGTTCTATTGGCATCTAAGTTTTGATGTGCAAAATTTCAATTATTATTCAGTTTTAAATATTTTCTAATTTCCATTATGATTTCTTTATTGACCAATAGTTACTGTGAACTATATTTGTTAGTTTCCAAACAATTTTTTGAAAGATTATGTGTAATTATCATCCTGAAAATTATTCCTAAATTTATTGGGTTATGGTCAGAAAGCTGACACTACTATGAACTGCTGCTCCTCCACCATCTTTTCTCTGTTAATGGAGTTACAGTTAACCACCCCTATAATAAGTTTCGGACCCATTCAGAACATCACACTCACATATATACCTGATCAATCATCAGACATAAATCTTAAATCTGGACCCTGCACATCAACCCACCCACACTGACTTAGTTCATTTCTTTAGTATCTTACAATACACCTTCTTCTTTCAATATCTTGCTTTCTTTCACCCTCCCACCAGAGTGGGACCAGTCCCTACCCCACTCTGGTTCATGCTAGTTTAACTCAGACCACTCCTGGGATATATCCAGAACACTGTTCTGTTAATCTCAGATCAAAGTTTTTTCAGGCCCAATTGAAGCACCAAATGATAGACTAAGGGTTCAGTGGCATCTTGTTCTGTCACTTATAATCCAATCTTGCTCTGTCACTTATAATCCTGACCAAGTTCCTTAAACTCTAAGCCTATCTCCTCATTAGCAAAAATATAGTAATGTTTACATTATAGGGCTGTTACAAGAATTAAATCATAAGTAAATGTAAGTTAGGTGTTTATCACATAGTAGGCGCTCAATAAATTGTAGACAGTAACAGTAGTCATTGGAATGATAGTAGTACCCAGACTTACCCCAGTTTTCACCAATTTCCATCTAGGAGAAGGTAGCAGGATTCAGCTTAAGGTAATCTCTCTTCCAGTAATTCTACCTCTAGGGATATTGAGTCATGGTATTTACCTAACTCTGCAGCACTAAGTATTCAAAGTAAAGTAGACTTATCTTAGGTGAACATTAATTGCCATGTCACTCAACATCCAAAAGTAAACCTCCAAAAAGAAAGGGTAACTTACAAAGAAAGTAGGAGGTAAATAACTGCTTGAACATCAAATACTTTTTACAACACCATAGTTTTATTAATTAATTGCAAGTGGATCAAAAATACCACATGGATTAAATTCCTTTTAATACATAGTGGTGTAATAATTAAAGGACAGAGTCTTTGCAAAATTTGTTTGCTCTTCTGCCAAAATCTAAAGTGGGATGCACTATCTGGATTCTCTAAAATACACCCATCTCACCCAATATGCTCTTTAGAAAATGCTATATCTTTGTGCCTTTCCCCCTTAAATGTTTAAAGAAAAAGTTACTAAAACACAAAAGTAAGCAAGGAAATAAGTATATTTGATAAAAATGCTTTGAAATTCCAATATAAAAAATTAATTTTTACTAACATCTCACACTATGACTATTAAGCACATCCTATGTGGTGGATCTCACGCTAAGCAATTCAAATGCATATTTCAATTAATTCTCACAATATCCTTGAGAAACAAATGTTAATGATTCTATCTACTTTTAAGATGTAGAAATTGAGGTTCTAAGAGATTAGGTAGAATTGTAAAAGCCACATCTTGAACCTAGGTCAGCAACACATCAGCTCTTAATCACTAGAGCTTTTATTAGATGTGATTGTTTCAGTCTGATGGAGCAATTATCTTGTACCAACTTCTGTGGAGAAAGGCCAAATGATATTAGTTTTTATCTACCTATGAAGATTCCCTTGGCCATAGGCTGGTGTTCTTGTTTAAACCATGCAGTTGGGGACACCTACCTTGGTGCCTCCCACACCTCCCCAAGTCTTCTGATCCCTCCCTTTCCCCTAGGCCAACTCAATGAATGAGAAATTTGCTAAATTTATCAAATTATTTTAAAAACTAATTCATTTAACTATTTATAACACTTATAGCAATACAAATTGGCTGGGATGTTTGTAGCAGCTTTTGGAGATTTTTGTGTGGTTTAGATTACTAGCATAAAGATTTCACTGAATCTAGTTTTTCTGCAGCTTTTTTGTGCCTGCCTTTCACCATGGATAGGTAAAGTTCAATGAATTCTAGATTTTTCAATACTTTGGATATATGACCTTTTAAACTGAGAATTACTTGGGTATTTCAAATTACAAGTGTTGCTCATATCTCAAATACCAAAGATTTCAGAACCAAGGTAGAAGGATTTGTTCATCCAAAGTATTTTTAATTCAGCTCACAGTATTTTGCAATTATTTTAATTCAGACTTGTTAAACAGACTTGATAAAAACGAATATTTTGCATGAGTTTTGGACAGTGTCAAGAACTGGAAAGTGTGTCAGATTTCACTCCACTTATCTAAAAACTCAGTCTGACACAGTTCCATGGGTGCCAACATAAGACAGGAGACTCCTAGGTCAGAAATGAAGTGAAATTTATTACTCAAAGAAACAGCAGAAGCTAGACTATCAGCACATTGGTGCAGGTTCCCTGAGCCCCAGTTCCCAAAAGCGATGGGTAGAGGGCCAGAGGATATCCCCCCACACACCCACACAGAGCTGTATTACAAGAGAAGAATTCTGAGCTTAGGGAACCCGAATCTTTTGAAACGGAAAGTAAACATTCTTGTCCTTTGCTTAGGAGGGAGACACTGTTCACTATACAAATACCCTTGAAAAGACAATCCAGAACAAAGACAGTCTTGTCTTGCTTACAAGATGCTTATCTTGCTTACAAGATGTACAGAAACATGAGACTTGGATAACTGTCTCCCAAAAAGCAGATGAAAAGTGCTCAATTTCTGAAATGTGAATCACCCAGGAAAATGAGCTTCAACTGAGACTGATAAATCTATGGTAAAATCCCTGTGGTAAAATAGCTGCAGCAAATTAAAAGTGAAACCCAAGCTAAACTACGTTAACTGAAATTAAGCTTTAGGAAATCTTCAGTGGTTGGTGAACTGTCTCATTCGACATAGATTGCTACAAATTTTATACTAATAAACAGAAATAATTTTTCGGTGAATCAATACTACTGCAATTGGCAATTTGTCATGTTGGCCATTCTACAAGTTAAACTAATTTTTGGCAAATAGATCTTTATTTGACTTGGTGTGCTTCCTAGCTCCACATTCAAGGTCCTATTCCCTATTAGTCTCAATTATAACTAGTTATAAGCTAAGGTGCTAATTAAGAATATAGTTTTTTTTTTCTTTCTCAATAATGTCTGCATTTTAACAAAGAACTTGAGAAATTGGCAAATTTGACAAATTGACAAAATGACTCTAGCAACTAACTGCTAAAGTAACGAAGTCTATGTTGTCAAATTGTCTAGCTTTTGTCAGATACCAGAGTAGGTATTTGGACACATGCTAGCTTCCCCAAATCTCACAAATCAGAACACAAGTGTTAGTTTTTTCATTCTGAGTGGAGTCTCTAATTCATTGAATTTTTAATCTCAATCCAAAGTCTCCATTCTGTTATTACTTCACTCTTTGTCCAGTTTCACTCCCTCACTTCATTATTCTATAAATTCTCTTGCAAAGTCTCTGATCTCCTTTACTTCTCTCTCCTTTACTCCAAATGGCCAGCGCTAGAATATCACAAACAGTTGCCTACTTTCTGCTGTGTCCATGCAGCTGAGCTTGGCTAGAGAATTCCAGCACTAGACAAATCAGTATGCCTATAAACTGATGAATACCAACTGCAAGTAGGCACTTAATAACACCTGGTAGTCTTACCAAAATTCGTACATTTTTTTCCCTAAAGCTGCTTTCCCACTGCCCACAGTAATGTTTCACACTCTACCCACTCTCCACATTTCCTATGCTTCCTTCTCTTCCCTAAAAGGACTGTATTATGATTTTCATGGCCCCTAGACACTTTTGCCTTCCTCCAAAAATGAATCTCTTCCGCCAAAAAACCCTAAAAATTATGCTTTACCACTGAGTTGGTATAGGTTAATTGGAAATGGCAACCCACTCCAGTGTTCTTGCCTGGAGATTCCCAGGGACAGGGGAGCTTGGTGGGCTGCCGTCTATGGGGTCTCACAGAGTCAGATACGACTGAAGCGACTTAGCAGCAGCAGCAGCAGCATTCATTACTATATATTCATCGTTGTCATATTCATTTGTTTCCTCCTGATTTCAAAAGAAGTTAAAACATTTTTGAGGGCACCTAAAATACTGTGAACCCTAGGTGGGCACTGTGTTCCTGTGGGTCAGCTCTGCTCCCCTGCATCTCTTTATCTGGTGGCTTTGCTTTTAACTTTATTTAGAAAATAGGTCAAAAATTCTTCATCTTGCCATGTAGAGCTTACAAGTGAAACCTGGGTAGGACATCAGGAGTTGGAATCATCTCTATACAGCAGGGGTTCTCAACCTTGGCACTGTTGGAAATCTGTGCTATATGATTATTTGTTGTGAGGGACTGTAGGATATTTAATAGCATCCATTGTCTCTGTCTTCTAAATACCAGTAGCACTTCCCCAATCATAGCAACCAAAACGTCTTCAGACATTGCCAGAAGTCCCCTGAGAAGCAAAATAGCCCCTAGTTGAGAACGACAACTCTACAAATAAAAATTGAAACCATGGCAGTGGATGAGTTTTCTTTGGGAAAGTGTTTACGATAAGAAGATAATAGTAGAGGATACGAGTAAGTTCCAACCTATGAGGGACTAGCAAAAGAAAAGGAACCACAAGAAAATACTGCCTTGCTCCTAACCTGGAGTAGACCTGGAGGATTCACTTAGAAATTTTCAAATGTCTGCAACCTCTTAATGAACTAGCCAAACAAGAGATTTGTAAAACCACCTACCTGGACCTTCTC
>SJYW01016006.1:148430-161239 GCA_006410735.1 Raphicerus campestris
ACAACCTCTGAGAATTTGCTTAAGCCCCTGAGGTTCTGTGAAATAGTCCTCCTTGTTGTAAACAGGGCCCGAATCCCACAAAACCAGAAACTTTCTTGATTTTTTTTTTTTTAACTAAAGGTCAAATCTGTGACCTCCATAGGCCATATGGAGTTGTGGCAGATGCAGCATTCCTTTCCAAATCCTGTTTCCTCGCGGGTGTTTCTTCCCAATAAACCTTTTGCCCTCCTAACTTTATTTCAGCATCTGCTTCTCAGAGAATCCAAGCTAACACAAGAGTATAGTTTATTTCTTCTTTCCACGATGTGGAAAATATCTAAAGTGTATATTATCCTCAGTTCTCACATTAGTTTTGCTCCATAATCCTGGTTTTGTAAATGAACACGTGCTAAAGAGAATGCATACAGACTACAGCCTTTGAACTGAAGACTTGGAGCCAAAGTATGCTTTCAAAAGGGGGAAGTGCAGCCCTTCATTTCCGTATTTTACTACTCATCATATTATTTTTCTCTCACCTGAATAGTGCTTAACCTTACTTCTGCTTGCTTCTCCTCATGAGATGACTAAACTCACTGCTGACATTCAAGGAAGACTGCTTGCAGTGGCTGAACAGACCCTGTAGGTCCCTCAAGGGTCTTAATACCTATTGATTTGAGTAGGAGTAATTCAGCAGCAGTGTCACAAACACGATTGTCTGTGCTCAGTATACTTATATGTGACCCTACACACTGTGGACAGGGTGGACTCATGAAGCTCATCTGTGGCCTGAGCTGAAAATTGGCCAAGGCCACAGCAGGGCAATGTACTCTGCTGGATTTTGCATAGTCAAGAGTCTTTCAACAGGTTACCTTTAAATCCTTGAAATACCTGGGAATCTTGTGGTTATTCATCTTATAGTTATAAATACCAACAAGTATGTTAATCAAAGGGCATTCTCTCTGGTAAACTGTCTGCCTTGGGGTTCGTTGGTGTTTGTTTAAACTGTGTTTCTAATGTGGTAGAAATGGAATTCTACCTCATATTATGTTGTTCTTATGGCCCCATGTTCTCACTCTGTATAATCTCCTCCCCTTGAGTAGCAGGCAGACTGGTGACTTGCTTCTAACCCACAGAATATTGCAAAGATAATCAGCTAGCTCTCCTGTGATTACCTTCCAATTTATACAGAAGCCTCTGAGCAGACAGACTAGCTCTCCACTCTCCTAATGACCTTGAAAAAGAAAGCTGCCATGAGTTCTACAGTCAAGGAAATTACTGCTTCCAACAGCCTAAGGGAACCTGGAAGGATATCCTTCCCCAGTCAAGCCTCTGATGACAGTACTGCCTGGCTGACACCTTGATTGTAGGCCTTGTGAGACCCTGAGCAGAGAGCCCAAATGAGTGGTGACCAGGATCCTGACTTATGGAAGCTTTAAGATAATAAATGCCTATTATTTTAAATTTCTAAATCTCTGGTCATTTGTTCTACAGCAATAGAAAATTAATACAAACTGCTTATTGTAAATTTTAAATTGCTTTTTCTCTTTCATAACTGTCAGTGTTTTTTTGGAGGTTGTAATTTTTTTTTTGTTTGTTCCAGAGTAAGCATTTAACTTTTTTTTTATGGAAGGAAATAAATAATATTTTAATACTTTTTTCCCTTAAACTAGTAACAAAGACTGCAAAATAATCAAACCCTTTCTATCATGAAACTCTGTGTTTTAGTCAAGTCCAGGAGTTGATTAATCAGAATAAAGTTGACCTTATTTCATATTTCACATTGACATTTAGTTTGGCCTCTATCTCTTAAATGTTTCATTTGCATTCTATGATGCAAAACAAAACAAAAAAGAATCTAACTCGACCCCTCAAAAAATCTAAACAATATAAAACAGGCTTTGCCTGATGGCTGATTTCAGTTCAAACCATCAAACATTTGGGTAGTATATTTTCACTGAATTGCCTATTAAATTATATTTCTTAAAGGAAGAGGGGACAACTTGAATGTTTTAAACATTTAAAGTGACTCTACTAGTGATTATTATGTAAGTAGCTGAGTTTGGTATTTTAGTGACACAGAGAAGAAAATTAACTGGAGAGAAATGTTTTTGTGCCAGCTTTATAGTTTACATCCCTCAGGGAAGGCTAGTGTAAGTTATTTTACACATAAAATCATTTTCTAAAGTGACCTTTGGTATATTTATTTTGGATAATGTATAATAAACACATTTCAGTATTTCTTTACCTAATGTAAAGCCCTTTTGTCATTTGAAAAGAAAATTATTATCCAAATTCCATTTGAAAGAGTGAGTATGATCTTCCAGCAAGTAGGTCTTCCAACAAAAAGGTAGGTAATAGAAGATGTAGGTCAAATGAAAGATGTTTGATATGAATTATAGATGTTTTACAGTATCTTCTAAGTCTATAAGAGCAGATATCTTACCTCCTTAATCTGTCTTTTTTCCTTTCGTTTTTTTCAATAGAAAATAGATGGCTTACTACATTCACTTAGAAAAAGTATCCCAACATGCCTGTAATTGTGAAATTCCTGGGGAGTGAGTTAGTGTATATCAGTTAACATTGTCTTTTTATAGCTCTTGAGACACATTCTTCCTTATAAAGGGAAGTATATATGCTGTAGAAAACTTTTCTTAAATGAGAGAAAATTGCAGAGCAAAGAAAATATAGTGTCAGAGAATGGCTTAGAATAAAAAGTATTTTAGAAAAATTCTAAGGTGGTAGAGTGGGGGAAGCTTAGAACAGGAGGAAATACTGCTGCTGCTGCTGCTGCTAAGTCGCTTTAGTCGCGTCCGACTCTGTGCGACCCCAGAGACGGCAGCCCACCAGGCTCCCCCGTCCCTGGGATTCTCCAGGCAAGAACACTGGGGACCTCTAAAATGAAAGAGGTTTGAAGATTTTGGAGAGAACCCAGAAGAGAGAAGATATTAAAGCTAGAGAAAATAGCACATATGGCTTTTCTTTTTTAAGTTAAAAGAATAATGATTTCCCTCGTCCCAAGAAGAAATGAACAAATTGTTTCTAACATGTAGGTCCATCAACTGTATTATCCCTTTCATACAGTCTAGGAATTCCTTCAAAGACCATTAAGTTTAAAGTTCCTTTAATAAACACATGTCATAATTTGCGGCCAGTCAGATCTTTTGAATACCTAAATTTGGGGATTGACCCACCTCATGCCTCTGGTTTTCCCTACCTAGAATTCCCAAAGTCACTGTTCCAGCCTTCCTGGAAACTAGGGCATAAACACCTCAGCCAATGAATACACTCAAACCAATGAAGTGCACTTAATGAGATTTCAGTTTAAAAGAGACACACATGAGGAAGTGGACAGGGTCAAGACCACTCTCTGAAGATGACGGCAGAGGCAATGGCTTTCAGGAACAATAATGACAGCAGTTCAGCATTCATTGCCCATGATCAGTGGGGAAATCTGTGAGGTCTGCCCCCAGTGGCAGCAGTGATGGATCCCTTTCTGGATTCCCATTCTGAAGTGACATTTGAGTGTTGCCCATATATCTTCAAGCCTGGACCTCTAATCTTTCAAAGGGTCTAAAGAGACTTCTCAAAGCTGTTAGATACGTTTTCTGCTTAACCAGCTATAGTGAGTTTTAATGGTGCAACCAAGACATCTGAATGATATGGATCTTTTTTTAAATAGGACAGCTCTGAAATCCTCTTTACAATGCAAGGGGACTCATCCACAGAGAGCTTTTCTAAAATGGGTACAATTTTACTTAATCCAGAGTCAGAAAAAATGGCACCCTAGGGAAGTTCTTTGCAACTCAGCAATATACTAAAAATACGGGAAATTAAAACACCCATAAATGAGTATACTAGGCTAAGATAAATGGAATGCTAAATTTTGTTTTATTANAGTGTCAGAGAATGGCTTAGAATAAAAAGTATTTTAGAAAAATTCTAAGGTGGTAGAGTGGGGGAAGCTTAGAACAGGAGGAAATACTGCTGCTGCTGCTGCTGCTAAGTCGCTTTAGTCGCGTCCGACTCTGTGCGACCCCAGAGACGGCAGCCCACCAGGCTCCCCCGTCCCTGGGATTCTCCAGGCAAGAACACTGGGGACCTCTAAAATGAAAGAGGTTTGAAGATTTTGGAGAGAACCCAGAAGAGAGAAGATATTAAAGCTAGAGAAAATAGCACATATGGCTTTTCTTTTTTAAGTTAAAAGAATAATGATTTCCCTCGTCCCAAGAAGAAATGAACAAATTGTTTCTAACATGTAGGTCCATCAACTGTATTATCCCTTTCATACAGTCTAGGAATTCCTTCAAAGACCATTAAGTTTAAAGTTCCTTTAATAAACACATGTCATAATTTGCGGCCAGTCAGATCTTTTGAATACCTAAATTTGGGGATTGACCCACCTCATGCCTCTGGTTTTCCCTACCTAGAATTCCCAAAGTCACTGTTCCAGCCTTCCTGGAAACTAGGGCATAAACACCTCAGCCAATGAATACACTCAAACCAATGAAGTGCACTTAATGAGATTTCAGTTTAAAAGAGACACACATGAGGAAGTGGACAGGGTCAAGACCACTCTCTGAAGATGACGGCAGAGGCAATGGCTTTCAGGAACAATAATGACAGCAGTTCAGCATTCATTGCCCATGATCAGTGGGGAAATCTGTGAGGTCTGCCCCCAGTGGCAGCAGTGATGGATCCCTTTCTGGATTCCCATTCTGAAGTGACATTTGAGTGTTGCCCATATATCTTCAAGCCTGGACCTCTAATCTTTCAAAGGGTCTAAAGAGACTTCTCAAAGCTGTTAGATACGTTTTCTGCTTAACCAGCTATAGTGAGTTTTAATGGTGCAACCAAGACATCTGAATGATATGGATCTTTTTTTAAATAGGACAGCTCTGAAATCCTCTTTACAATGCAAGGGGACTCATCCACAGAGAGCTTTTCTAAAATGGGTACAATTTTACTTAATCCAGAGTCAGAAAAAATGGCACCCTAGGGAAGTTCTTTGCAACTCAGCAATATACTAAAAATACGGGAAATTAAAACACCCATAAATGAGTATACTAGGCTAAGATAAATGGAATGCTAAATTTTGTTTTATTAGATGGAGGGAAATCTATTTTAAAAATGGATGGGACTGTGAGCTCAGTTATGTCCGACTCTTTGTGACCCCATGGACTGTAGCCTACCAGGCTCATATCCATGGAATTTTCCAGGCAAGAACACTGGAGTGGGTTGCCATTTCCTCCTCCAGGGGATCTTCCAGACCCAGGGATAGAAGCCAGGTCTCTTGGGTCTCCTGAATTGGCAGGAGGGTTCTTTTACCACTAGTGCCACCTGGGAAGCCCCAAATAACCACATATAATTCAGTGGGAGTAAGAAATGATGGAGGTATAAATAAAACTAGAATTGTAGAATGTTGATAATTGCTGAATCTGGGTGATGGCTATTCTGTTTACTCTATGTGTTTGTGATTTTCCTTAACAAAAATGTAAAAATAAAAATAATTATAAACTACTGAGTTAACATTAGTTGGGAAAAATACCTGCTTCCCTATTCATCTTGAGAATAGATAAGCAACACTAAATATTCCTTAGAAACTTTGATATCAGTGTTGCCAAGCAATAGAATCAAGTGAGAAAAATTCATAAAATAAGAGATAAAGACAGACTTATATTTGGTGTGTCTGCTTTTTCAGCCATTTTAATCCTTGGTGTCCAAGGAATAGCTCATTCAGTCAATCCACAGATATTTTTATTAGCATCTGCAACATACTGGCTTTCCTTTAAGTATTACACAAAATCTCAACCAAAGCTTTTTATCCATATGTCCGGTCTATAAGCCTAATTACCTTGTTTTTAAATTCTAAAACTGCCTCCTGTTTCTATAGAATAGAACCATAAGTTTTTTATAGTTGAAAAGGAACTTAGATTGCATCATAAAGTACTACTTCTCACTTTATTATAATTGATATAATACTTTGCCTCTGTAGAGTCTTTTATAAGTTACAACATGCCTTCCTGAGACCCAGAGAGGACAAGAGACTCGCTGAGTCTATACTATCTGTGAGTAGCTGAACAAATAACCTCCCAACAGGCATGCTGATACTTTTTTTCCTGCTATACTAAAATTTTTCTGCTTAAATTTCATTGGTTGTGGTTGACTGGAAAGACTTTAACCTAAAAGACTTTCACCTAAAAGTCCTACTTTAAATCCTGAGCCTGTTTCTCTCTCTCGACTCCATTGCTTGCTGTCCCTCTTCTCCTCTCTCACTGGCTCTAACCCAGAGCTAGTGACTCTGGCTTTTCTCCTTGGCACTGACATCCTCGGATGTCGCCATTCCTTAACCATTGTTCAGCTAGGCTCTCCTAATTTCGAACCTTTAATCTCTTTTGATAACATCATCTCTTCATTATTCTAAATAACTTGTCATGACATCTTCATCCATCTCCAGTTATTTACACGTTTTAGGTATCTCAGTTCAGTTCAGCCACTCAGTCTTGTCCGACTCTTTGCGACCCCATGAATTGCAGCATGCCAGGCCTCCCTGTCCATCACCAACTCCTGGAGCTCACTCAAACTCACGTCCATCGAGTTGGTGATGCCATCCAGCCATCTCATCCTCTTTTGTCCCCTTCTCCTCCTGCCCCCAATCCCTCCCAGCATCAGAGTCTTTTCCAATTAGTCAACTCTTCGATGAGGTGGCCAAAGTACTGGAGTTTCAGCTTTAGCATCATTCCTTCCAAAGAACACCCAGGACTGATCTCCTTTAGAATGGACTGGTTGGATCTCCTTGCAGTCCAAGGGACTCTCGAGTCTTCTCCAACACCACAGTTCAAAAGCATCAATTCTTTGGCGCTCAGTTTTCTTTCTAGTCCATCTCTCACATCCATACATGACCACTGGAAAAACCATAGCCTTGACTAGACAGGCCTTTGTTGACAAAGTAATGTCTCTGCTTTTTAATATGCTATCTAGGTTGATCATAACTTTCCTTGGTACTCAATAATGAACAAAGAATGGGGGCCCCAGGAATGACAATTCTACTGTTGTGCTGAGTGACTTGCAAGTTTTCTTCTACTTCTTAGCTCAATAGACTGTCCCCAAGTGATATAGCCCCTAAGGGCATTCTGTTTCTGTCTTCACTTGTATATTCATCACATCACTAGTGTGTAAGTTCCCTTAGAAAATATTGGAGGATAAGACCTTATCAGAAGTGCTTGCAACAACCTATGTAACTGAATCACATACACCTGAAACTAACAAAACATGGTGAAAGAACTATACATCAATTAAAAAAAAAGAGATTATGAGGCTTCCTCATAAACACTCTCTTGGGTGAGAAAAAAAGAAGGGAGCCAGGTCAGTGCAATTGCTAAGAATTTCATATTTAACTCTCTCAATACAAAGTGTTTGGGTAATATGTATGGCTATTTAACAAACACCAAAACAGAGTAGCTTTAAAAAATGTATTAATCTCTCTCACGGCCCTGTAGGTTGACTGAGCTCATTTAGGTGATGTTGGGTTCTCCCAGGTGGTTGCAGTCAGTTGCAGTCGGTCATCTGAAGGCTCCCCTCAACTGGATGTCCAGCGTGGCTTCTTCAGTCACATGTCTGGCTTATCAGCTGAGAAGCCTGAAATAGCTAGGGGCTTACCAGGCATTTTTCTTTCTCTACACAGGTTCTTCAGGTGACAGCTTGAGCTTCCTCAAAGTAAAGCAATCTCAGGGTAGTCAGACTTCTTATGTGACAGTTGTCTTCTCCTAGAGGCGGTATTCTAGGAGACACAAGTGGGAGCTACAAGGCTCTCTTTGACTTCAAATGGAAGGGGCTACACAAAGATGTGAATACTGGAGTATTCATATCTACAGTTCATTGCAGGGGGGCTGGGTGGGGGTCTTCGGTAACTAGCTACTACATAAAGGGAAGTGGGATCTGTAACTAAAAGTCAGTTTTGCTGTTAGTCCATCTAGTTGGCAGGACTCCATTTTTTAAAACAAATATAATTACCTAAAATACAGCCCTCATTTTTTTGGTTAAGCGTAGCAGACCGAGAGTTCCTCTTAATTAAACAAAAGAGGGAAAAAAAACTTTGAACTTAGATGACTTGTATCTTTCTAAACTGTATTTAACCTTCCATTTATTGGCGCATGTGATAATCGCTCAGACTTTGTTCTGTCAATGGCTAGAGGCAGACTTGCCACCATCCTAGAGCTGACAAGTTAAAACAGGTGAGTCCACCTTGTATGATTCACCTTGGTAGGAGCAACTACTACCCCATTCTGGGATGGCAGACTACCCGCTCCCTTGCACAACAGACAGGCTCACCCACAGCCTGAAGCATACCTTGTATCCTTTCAGAAATGGTGCATTGAACATGTGCGGAGAGACAGGCAAACGCTTTTCTTTCCAAAGAGAGAGACATTTTGTGAAGTCTTTGGCAGCATGCTGGCTGGCAAAGTCATCTGGCTGGCACACTTCTCCTGCATCGAGTTATGGCACTGCCACCTCTACTCTGTGGAGAGTTTCGAAATTTCAATTTGCACACCCTGTAAGATGTGAGTCACTCGGCTTGCAGAGGAGGAGGAGGAGGAGGCAGCCATCTGCTAGTCATGAGCAGATGACAAATACTCCGAACTGCGAATTTCCATCCTCATTTCACAATATTTAAGTAAACACATTTTGTAACCTTTTTTTTTTTTCAGAGTTCCTTAGCGCTTAAAATGGAATTCTTTTTGGTAAACAATATATAAAAGCCACCTTCTCTCCTCTAAACAATTATATTACCAAAGTGACACTGAAGGCAAGCATGGCAAAATTCTGTCTGTTGAAGGACCAGAGCACAAGGAATACATATCCGAATCGAATGATTAAACCTCCTATCATTTCAGACCCACCGGGCTGTTTCCAAGGCTGTGAGCTCCATCAAACACAGTCCATGGCGCCCTCTACTGTCTGACTGCAAGAAGCCCGTCAAAGACAAAGAGTTTCCAGGTAGCATCCATCTACCATTTCTGCATACTGTGTTATGGGGAGGAAGGAAATTGAAAAAGGAAAAGATAGGTGCTCTCCTCTTAAATTGTAAGAGACAGCTTACACTCATAAGATAACCGGGAACTGATACAAGATCTAATTTTGTGTTAGCCTCAAGCTGTGCAACATGGCTCAAAGTGGGACTTCATTTCTTCCCCACCTTTATCTGAAGAAACTAACGATATCAGGGGAAAAATGAGTAAAAATGAAAATAGAAAGTGTAGATTCGGGAGAAAAGTGAATGCAAATGTGCTAGACCTAAAGGTCAATGTCTACAGGAGTTTCAAATTTGGCTCTGAGCGACCAAAAAGCTAGAAGAAACAAAAGTATGATGAATGATCGCCTAGAGCTTACTATCATGATGAAGAAAGACTGTCACGTCCCAAACAGAATCATTTTTCTTGGCGTTCGATTCTGAATGAAATTCCCATGGGCATTTTGTGGCATATCCCAGGTGGTACAAGGGCTAGTATGCTCCTTACAATTTGTACTGCTGTTGCAGGAGCAAACTTAGTAGGGTTGTTTCTTTTAAATTTTGTGAGGAAAAAAACAAAGGGGTGTGCCATTGAGAAAATGAAATACATCCTGCTGACAAGCAGAGAAAGTGAGAAACGGACCTGCTGGCAGCCAGGTCTCAACTGCTATAAACAGAGCTGGGACGAGGTCACCCCATGATTGTATTTGGAACAAGATAAGATAAAACCACTGGGTAATCACAAAAAGTGACTAAACATCCTTCTTCTCTGACTAACACGAGTGACTGCTGTTCTTTGCCAAGTGACAATTCCAGCCTCGTTTATTGTATATGAAAACTATATTTTCAAGGATTATTTCTAGAGTTCATTTTGTCCTGTATGAAAACCGTTGAGATGCCAAAACGGTGAATCGTCCCTGCTGTTGAAAATGTTCAATCCAGAATGACCCTTTCTTCCCTGATTTCTCTTGGAAATCACTTGGAGTAAACCCAAATTTATTCAGAGGTCCCTGGCCATCTCTCTTTCCAAGACATCCCACAGTTCCTCTGGTACATGTCCTTTTTTGCTGCAACAGAGCTCAGTAATGACTAATTTGTTCCTGGAGGTCTTTGGTTGATGGGATTTATGAGCATTAACCAACTACACAGTGAAAGTGATTCTAATAAGGCCTAACCGAATATAATCTATTTCTGTTTTCTGTTCTGTGTAAGGACTGAGTACAGAGTGTCTAATGGAGGAGAGGAATAGTGTTTCCCTTACACAACATCCTCTAAATGCTCCTTTGCTGGTCCTGGCTTTCAGTATTAGATCACTTACACATATTGAACATCAGATTCTCTCTAGAGGTCAGGGAGAATGAGCTGGTATTCCATTCTTGGTTGAGAGCAGATCCTTATTCTTTGGGTAATCCCTGATGAATCCCTGACCAATGAGGTATTTTCCCATTTTAGCAGATACTGTCATTTTTTTTTTGCCCCGGAGTCCTCTTATTCCTTCTCATTTCCTATGAATTCCTCTCCCAGCCTCACTGCCCTTTAGTTTCTAACTGCCCTTACCAAACCCGAAGGCACCCTTCAGACACAGAACAGGAAATGCCTAGGAGTTTACTTTGCTGCCATCCTCTAACCCAAGGCCCTTGACAAAAGACTGGCTGGAACAGGAAAGCCCAACTCCCTTCAAGTTGCATCAACTCTTTGGTATAATTTACTTTCCAGAGCTCCCTGCAGCTGAGCCAAGATTGGGCTCTGCCTTGCTTAGTTTTCTCCCATCCTTCTTTTGCATCCCCATTGCCTTACTGGTCTCACTGGGCTTACTTCTTAATAAATCACAAGCACAGAATCCTCATCTCAGGCCCTGCTTCTGTAGGACTCATCTGACACTCATCTAACTCTCACTAGATCTTTACAAAATAGAAATCATATTATAATTCTTCAGATGAAGAAAGAAAGGATTGAGACTAGCCCAAGGTTAAACAGTAGGTTACAAGTGGGCTAGACCTAAAATTCTCATCTCTGTAATCTGCCAAGTTAGTTCTTTCTGTTACTATTTCTCATTGCTTCTCCTTTGGAGCCCTGTATCTGGCTTTATATCCTGTTTGTGGACACAGGTTCTATTGTCCTGAGTCCCATGCATGGGCTTCCCATGCAACAGAACCTGCCTGCTAATGCAGGAGATGTAAGAGATGCAGGTTTGATTACTGGGTTGGGAAGATCCCCTGGAGGAGGGCATGTCAACCCACTCCAATATTCTTGCCTGGAGAATCCCATGGACAGAGGAGCCTGGTGGGCTATAGTCCATGGGGTCGCAGACTCAGACATGACCGAAGTAATTTAGCATGCACATACATGGGTAGAGGAAATGTTTTGTTGCATGGTGTAGAAAGCAAAGACCCAAATGTCTTCTGATAAAGGTCTGATGTATAATTGAATGTTTCTGATTTCTGGGGCAATTTTCCTGTCCACTGTACGTATGTAGATATTTCTCTTCCCTAATTTCTGGACAGACCACTCCCTGCTGTTTATGGCTAATATTCCTCCCTCCCCCACATGTGCCATCTCTCCCAGTCTTAATGAAACAAATATTAAGTTACGGTTCCAGGAGAAGGCATGATTTTCATTGATTCCATCAAACAGAAAGGTCACTACTGAGGCCTGGGTGTACCTTTCCACCTGTCACCCAGAAAAATGACAGTCATCATATCATGGAGATATCTTTTCAAATCAACGTTTGCATATGCAAAGAATACTCCTTGCTACTCCAAGAGGCTTCCCAGGTGGCACTAGTGGTAAAGCACCTGCCTGCCAATGCAGGAGACGCAACAGACTCAGGACACAGGTTCAATCCCTGGATCGAGAAGATCCTTTGGAGGGCCTTAGAAAGCATCACTACAAACAAAGCTAGTGGAGGTGATGGAATTCCAGTTGAGCTACTTCAAATCCTGAAAGATGCTGATGTGAAAGTGCTGCACTCAACATGCCAGCAAATTTGGAAAACTCAGCAGTGGTCACAGGACTGGAAAAGGTCAGTTTTCATTCCAATACCAAAGAAAGGGAATGTGAAAGAATGCTCAAGCTACCACACAATTGCACTCATCTCACACGCTAGTAAAGTAATGCTCAAAATTCTCCAAGCCAGGATTCAACAATACGTGAACTGTGGACTTCCAGATGGTCAAGCTGGTTTTAGAAAAGGCAGAGGAACCAGAGATCAAATTGCCAACATCCGCTGGATCATCAAAAAGGCAAGAAAGCTCCAGAAAAACATCTCTTTCTGCTTTATTGACTATGCCAAGGCCTTTGACTGTGTGGATCACAATAAACTGTGGAAAATTCTGAAAGAGATGGGAATACCAGACCACCTAACCTGCCTCTTGAGAAATCTGTATGCAGGTCAGGAAGCAACATTTAGAATTGGACATGGAACAACAGACTGGTTCCAAATAGGAAAAGGAGTACATCAAGGCCGTATATTGTCACCATGTTTATTGAACTTATATGCAGAGTACATCATGAGAAACGCTGGACTGGAAAAAACACAAGCGGGAATCAAGATTGCTGGGAGAAATCTCAATAGCCTCAGATATGCAGATGATACCACCCTTATGGCAGAAAGTGAAGAGGAACTAAAAAGCCTCTTGATGAAAGTGAAAGAGGAGAGTGAAAAAGTTGGCTTAAAGCTCAACATTCAGACAACAAATAAGATCATGGCATCCGGTCCCATCACTTCATGGGAAATAGATGGGGAACCAGTGGAAACAGTGTCAGACTTTATTTTGGGGGGCTCCAAAATCACTGCAGGATGGTGACTGCAGCCATGAAATTA
>SJYW01016006.1:163766-196218 GCA_006410735.1 Raphicerus campestris
GGCAGAGGAACCAGAGATCAAATTGCCAACATCCGCTGGATCATCAAAAAGGCAAGAAAGCTCCAGAAAAACATCTCTTTCTGCTTTATTGACTATGCCAAGGCCTTTGACTGTGTGGATCACAATAAACTGTGGAAAATTCTGAAAGAGATGGGAATACCAGACCACCTAACCTGCCTCTTGAGAAATCTGTATGCAGGTCAGGAAGCAACATTTAGAATTGGACATGGAACAACAGACTGGTTCCAAATAGGAAAAGGAGTACATCAAGGCCGTATATTGTCACCATGTTTATTGAACTTATATGCAGAGTACATCATGAGAAACGCTGGACTGGAAAAAACACAAGCGGGAATCAAGATTGCTGGGAGAAATCTCAATAGCCTCAGATATGCAGATGATACCACCCTTATGGCAGAAAGTGAAGAGGAACTAAAAAGCCTCTTGATGAAAGTGAAAGAGGAGAGTGAAAAAGTTGGCTTAAAGCTCAACATTCAGACAACAAATAAGATCATGGCATCCGGTCCCATCACTTCATGGGAAATAGATGGGGAACCAGTGGAAACAGTGTCAGACTTTATTTTGGGGGGCTCCAAAATCACTGCAGGATGGTGACTGCAGCCATGAAATTAGAAGATGCTTACTCCTTGGAAGAAAATTTATGACCAATCTAGATAGTATATTCAAAAGCAGAGACATTACTTTGCCAACAAAGGTCTATCTAGTCAAGGCTATGGTTTTTCCTGTGGTCATGTATGGATATGAGAGCTGGATTGTGAGGAAGGCTGAGCACAGAAGAACTGATGCTTTTGAACTGTGATGTTGGAGAAGACTCTTGAGAGTCCCTTGGACTGCAAGGAGATCCAACCAGTCCATCCTAAAGGAGATCAACCCTGGGATTTCTTTGGAAGGAGTGATGCTAAAGCTGCAATTCCAGTCCTTTGGCCACCTCATGTGAAGAGTTGACTCATTTGAAAAAACCCTGATGCTGGGAAAGATTGAAGGCAGGAGGAGAAGGGGACAACAGAAGATGAGATGGTTGGATGGCATCATCAACTCAACGGACATGAGTTTGAGTGGACTCTGGGAGCTGGTAATGAAAGGTGGGGGCTGGTGTGCTGCAGTCCACGGGGTTGCAAAGAGTTGGACACGACTGAATGACTGATCTGAACTTGTTTGTTTAGTCACAAAGTCATGTTGATTCTGTGACCCCATGGACTATAGCTTGCCATGCTCCTCTGTCCACGGGATTTCCCAGGCAAGAATACTGGACTGGGTTGCCATTTCCTTCTCCAGTGCAGATCATGATGGCTCTAAAATTCCACTATCCAGAATGCTCATTCTTTTGCCCCTCCCCCCATAAGACCAACCCTGAATTCTTATATAAAGATATACGCTCTTTTGATGAAAATCCTGAAGAGGCAGTGAAGTGTAGTGGTTCAGATTAAGGCTCAGAAAGGCAGAAATGCATCACACTCTCATTTACATTTTCCAACCCATCCCGTCCTGGTATGTGTGAACACACACACACACACACACACACACACACAGAGTGTTCTCTTACCTTCCTGCTTCATCAGACTTGACCCAGCTGTCAGCAAAGGGGACTTCTTAGCACAGGGGGAGGAAAATCTGGTAAAGCTCCTGGCAATGAAAAACGTTTGATTATAGCCACACAACCCCATGACTCGTTTGCTGCTGAGGGGACATCTGATAAGACATAGTTGTGCTTTAAAGTTTCTTTTAACTCTAAGATTCTGTGAACTTTACTGCCTCCCACCTTTCTTCAGCAACTGGCCCTCCTGGGTGATGTGGCAATGGAACATGGGATGTAGATGCTACCAGCTATCACTTCTTCCCTTCAGTACTTCTGTGAGGAAGTCCAGGACGAAGAGTCACATCAGCAGTGTGTGCATCCGTGCCTGCTAAGTCGCTTCAGTCATGTGACTCTTTGTGACCCTGTGGACTGTAGCCCACCAGGCTCTTCTGTCCATGAGCTGCGATTCATGGGGTCGCAAAGAGTCAGACACGAC
The DNA here is from genome assembly GCA_006410735.1 of Raphicerus campestris. Taxonomy (NCBI): domain Eukaryota; kingdom Metazoa; phylum Chordata; class Mammalia; order Artiodactyla; family Bovidae; genus Raphicerus; species Raphicerus campestris. The sequence continues at coordinate 165,800 of SJYW01016006.1, forward strand.
TGAGCGACTGAACTGAACTGAAGGTCCTGGTCAGAAAGTGGAGAAAAGGGACAGCATGAGAGGTTAAGAGCTAGACAGAGGGCAGAGGGCAATTACATTAGACTTGTTTTATGGTAGAATCCTTATGGTGCCTCCTCTCCAGACAGCAACTACATAGCTGTGGTGCGCATGTGTGTTCAGTGGCTCAGTCATGTCTGACTCTTTGAGATCCCCTGGACTGTAGCCCACCAGGCTCCTCTGTCCATGGAATTTTTCAGGAATACTGAAGTGGGTTGCCATTTCCTCCTCCAGGCAATCTTCCAGACCCAGGGACTGAACCCACCTGTCTGAGTCTCCTGCATTGGAAGACGGATTCTCTACCACTATGCCACCTGGGAAGCCCATACACAAGTGAAAAGTTTAAGGAAGAAGAGGAGTAAACAGGAGAGGAAGAAGCAGTCTGCAGAAGCTTACTTGTTCATAGACCTGAGAATCATGTGGAGGAATTCCTTGGTGGTCCAGTGGTTAAGAATCTGCCTGCTAATGCAGGAGACACGGGTTTGATCCTTGTTCCAGGAAGACCCCACATGCCGTGGGGCAACTATGCCACAACTACTGAACCCTTCTGCTGCAACCACTGAAGCCCATACTCTAGAGCCCGTGCTCTGCAACAAGAGAAGCCTCTGCAGTGAGAAGGCCGTGTACCCCACCGAAGAGTAGTCCCTGCTCGCTGCAACTAGAGAAAGCCCCCGTGCCCCAACAAAGACCTGGCATAGACAAAAATAAGAATAACTACATAAAAAAAGAATCATGTGGAGAAAATGAGTCTTTGTTAACGTAGATAGCAAGGGATTTAAGAATTTGGGTTAGGTGACACAGTATCAGGGAGCCCAAGGCAAAGGGAGTGTGTGTATGTGTGTGTGTGCTTTTGTGCAAGTGCAGACATGGTTCAAAGAAGACTACAAAATTGTAAAAAAAAAAAAAACCATCAGGACTGGTTGAATCTATGTAGATTTGACCTAGTCCTTCTCTCTGGCCTCATTTTCCATACTCTTAACACGGAGATTATACCTGTCTCATCAACCTCAAATTAAATGGAATAACTCACATGGAGGCTTGAAACATACTAACGTTTTCATAAATAAATTCAATGCAGCAGTACCAGGAACTCCCTGAAATTAAGTGACTAATTGACAAAATGAAAAGAAACTCCAAAGGATTAAAAGCAATTTAATTCAATGGCAACAGGTAGCAATGTGAACAACAATATTTACTGAACACTTACATTGTGCCCGGCATTTTGTTAAGTGCTGTACAAACATCACCCTATTTACTAGTCACAACAAACCAATGAGCTAAGACTATTATAATCCCCACATTAAATATTAAGAATTGGAAGCATAGAAAGATTAAGGAATATGGTCAATACCTCACAGCTAACAAGTAGCGGAATCAGGATTTGAACTGACACTTTCAGAGTAGGAACTGTTTCTTTACAAATTTGCAAGTATTATAGGTATAAACCACTAGCTAATAACAACAATAAAAACAATTGTTATTCTTACATGTTATTATATAGTGCTAGGCGTTTTGTTCATTTCCTTAGTAACATGCTAGCAAAGAGCTTAGTATAGCAAGGCCCACAAATCTAAGGTATATGTGGGAGTGTGTATCTTACTTACTGAACTTACTAAGGGTGTGACCTTGGGCAAACTAAGTAACCTGTGTTTCAATTTCCTAATCTGTAAAATAATAAGATAATCTTGGTACCTATTTCCTATGGTTATAATGTATTAAGTTAATATTTGCAAAACCCTCAAGATAGGGCCTGGAATGTAGTCAATGCTATGCGTGCTTGTTAAATAAAGAAATGCTCAAAACATAATTGAGAGTGACATGTATGGTCAGCTCATATCTATACATCACTTTCTACGTTCTCTAAGAAGTAGGAGTGGACATGGAAGCTGATTACAGGCAGCCCTGTAGGTCATGGGTTGGCTAGAAAATCAGCTTCACCGTGCTCACCTTTCCTCTCCCCACAGACTGGGCAGTGGCCTCTTCTCGTTTGTTCCTTTCAGGGCCATGTGCCAGAGACAGCTGCCCTGCTCTCTCCTGTTCTCCAAACTGTACAAAATCAGCCACTGTCAGCCCAACTTTTGTCTCAGGGGCTGACTGTCCCCTGTTCTGAATTGGGAGCTGTAACAAGCCCCATTTATCAGTCGCCTTGGGAATAAACCCAGGGCAGACAGGACAGGTAGCAGAAGAGTGGGTGTGTTGAAAATGACTGTGGTAGTGTCTTCGATCAGTTAGGGCTCAGGAAAGGGTGAAAGAAAATGAAACCACAAAGGATGCTACCACCAGACGAGGCAACTGAGCAATTAGCAGGGAGACAAGAAAACAGGGAAGACAAGGAGGGGCCAGAGGAAAACCAGTCCCAAATGTTTCCCGGCCCCCCTCCCACACATGCATATACATTGCTCCTTCATACAGTGGTCTCTGTTAAGTCACCCGGAACAGATGAGACACCCAGATTCCTTGGAGAATCATCAGTTGAGGCCATGTCTATGTCAGAACTTGCCAAGAATATTCCTACAAAGTGCAGCTCTCAAAAGCCTCTTCCAATATGAGTTCCCCAACATACCCACTTGGACCATAAAGAAAGCTGAATGTTGAAGAATTGATGCTTTTGAATTGTGGTGCTGGAGAAGACTTTTGAGAGTCACTTGGATAGCAAGGAGATCAAGCCAGTCAATCCTGAAGGAAATCCACCCTGAATATTCACTGGAAGGACTGATGCTGAAGCTGAAGCTCCAATATTTTGGCCACCTGATGTGAAGAGCCAGCTCACTGGAAAAGACTCTGATGCTGGGAAAGATTGAAAGCAAGAGGAGAAGGGGATGACAGAGGACGAGATGATTGGATGGCATCATCGACTCAATGGACATGAGTTTGAGCAAACTCCAGGAGATCGTGAAGGACAGGGAAACCTAGTGTGCTGCAGTCCATGGGGTCACAAAGAGTCGGACACAACTTAGCAACTGAACAACAACATACCCACTGTGGAAGTAATGGAAGGGAAAGTAAAGACTCAGACAAAATAGTCTTTACAAGAAAATTTTAGCCCCCGCTCATACACACACCCTGTCATCACCAAAATTCAACTGAAAGCATAGATGGGAGCCCTTCAAAAGATGCTTCTCCAGGCAGTTCCCTGGTGGTCCAGTGGTTAAGACTCGGCAGTGATGCCAGGGCTGGGTTTGATCAATCCCTGGCCAGGGAACTAAGATGTTGCAAGCTGTGCAACCAAAAAAAAAAAAAAAAAGATGCTTTTTACTCTTATGTGGGTTTTGTTATTTAAAGCATCCACCATTTTTTATCCCAAAGGAGAGTTGTTGTTCAGTTGTTAAGTCGTGTCCGACTCTTTGAGACCGCATGGACTGCAGCATGCCAGGCTTCCCTGTCTTCACCATCCTTTGGAGTTTGCTCAAACTCATGTCCATTGAGTCGGTGATGCTATGCAACCATCTCCTCCTCTGTCGTCTCCTTCTCTTGCATTCAATATTTCCCAGCATCAGGCTCTTTTCCAATGAGTCAGTTCTTTGCATCAGATGGGCAAAATACTGGAACTTCAGCTTCAGCAACTGTCCTTCCAATGAATATTCAGGGTTGATTTCCTTTAGGATTAACTGATTTGATCTCCTTGCTGTCCAAGGGATTCTCAAGAGTCTTCTCCAGCACCAGTTTGAAAGCATCAGTTCTTTGGTGCTCGGCCTTCTTTATGGTCCAACTCTCACATCCATACACGACTACTGGAAAAACCATAGCTTTGACTATATGGACTTTGGTTGGCAAAGTGATGCCTCTGCTTTTTAATACACTGTCTAGGTGTGTCACATCTTTCTTTCCAAGGAACAAGCATCTTTTAATTTTGTAGAAATTTAAAACTAACCTAGTCCAGTGTTCATTAAACATTTATGGAATGATGGGGATTACCTGTTGGTCCAGTGGTTAGGACTTGGCAGTGATGCTGGGGCCGAGTTCAGTCCCGGATCGTGGAACTGAAATCCCACTTGGTCAAAGAAACAGAAGTAAAACATGCTTCTCCAGCTGTTCATCATCACTGCTGCCCCTTCAGATGAGCTCTGCTGCTGCTAAGTTGCTTCAGTCGTGTCCGACTCTGTGCGACCCCATAGACGGCAGCCACCAGGCTCCCCTGCCCCTGGGATTCTCCAGGCAAGAACACTGGAGTGGGTTGCCATTTCCTTCTCCAACGCATGAAAGTTAAAAGTGAAAGTGAAGTCGCTCAGTCATGTTTGACTCTTAGCGACCCCATGGACCGAAGCCTACCAGACTCCTCCATCCATGGGATTTTCCAGGCAAGAGTACTGGAGTGGGGTGCCATTGCCTTCTCCTCAGATGAGCTCTAGTGAATGGAGCTTCCATCTCCCCTCTCAGAACTCCCTCCTTGAGCTTTATACCCCACAGTTCGAGGGGAAACTTCTTGCTGTCCAGGGACTGCCTTCCACGTTGGAACTGCTTTCGCTAAACTGTTGTGGTTCTGTGTCAGAACTTTCTCTTAGACCCAGTCTCAGAGAGGTGCTCTGATCCATTTTACTTTTTCCCATCCTATCTCAACCAGTCCCTTCTTGCTTCATAAGATGATGGCTAATTACTAAATGAAACAATTTAGGGAAAATCTGATATGACCTGTTGGGTTTCCTTTCCAGATGCCCTGCATGGAAAACTGAGGCCTCTAGAGATGCCATCCCTTTATCTCAAGGGATAGCTCAAAGGATAACTGGAACAGATTTCTGCAATCCCTGTCCTATTGCTGATGTCCAAGTTTCCGTCTCTATTCACATGCAGACCCCTGTTTGTTTTCTCAGAACAGGGATTAGGTTCAGCTTTGGTAACTTTTCTGATTTGTTCTCCTCTGGTTTCTCATAAGGCCGGGCTTACAGAGGGTATCTTCCTTATTGATACTAGAGTGAATAGCATGAATTGGCTTGTTTGTTGTTTGCCTTTCATATAAAGATAGCCGTTACATTCCATACTGTCAGAGAATGAACTGGGTACGCTTTTTCTTCCAGCTATTGTATCCAATGGTAATAGAATCCAATGGTTCTTTCCATACTACTCAACTTTGAATCTTGTCTTGAACACTACCTGAGTGACTTCACTTCTATAAACTACATTTTCCTCATCCATTAAACAGGAATTTGAAATATCTGTATGATTGGATGAGTGAGGATTAAACAGCTTACCTGCTACACAGTTCAGTTCAGTCGCTCAGTCGTGTCCAACTCTTTGTGACTCCATGAACCGCAGCACTCCAGGCCTGCCTGTCCATCCTCAACTCTCGGAGTCCACCTAAACTCATGTCCATTGAGTCGGTGTTTCAACCATCTCATCTTCTGTCGTCCCCTTCTCCTCCCGCCCTCAATCTTTCCCAGCATCAGGGTCTTTTCAAATGAGTCAGCTCTCCGCATCAGGTGGCCAAAGAATTGGAGCTGCAGCTTCAACATCAGTCCTTCCAATGAACACCCAGGACTGATCTCCTTTAGGATGGACTGCTACACAGTAGTTGTTCAAAAAATAAGTTTTATATCCTCAACCTTTCATGTCACGCTTATTGACATTCTATAATGCCTGATGCATAAGGAATCAAGAAATAATTATGGAACTCCCCAAAGTCATGCCATGTAAGCTGTACAATACCCTGCTCCTAACAGAGAATGTGTCTACTCAAGAACCTGACTACTGTTCTGTTCCCCAGTGAGGCCATTGTCCAGAGCCAGAGACTGGAACCAGAGTATTTCTCTGCTCTGATTTCCAGGAAAAGTGAACAACATCAGGACTAATTAGTTGGAGCCAAGGAAAAGGTCTTTGGGATCCACCTGCACAAAAGTCATCTTGAAAAGAAATACCTGTTTCTGTAATATCTTCTGCTTTATAAATGCCCTTTCAAATACTTATCATTTGACTGAGGAAAACCTTTCAGCTTTCGATATTTTTTCTTCAGGCTTCTGACCTCTCACCTACTTTGAATGATTCACTCAGGCTATTCATTGCCTAGGAATGTTGGCTTTGGCAAAGAACCGCAAGTCTCTTAAAATAAACACAACTGGGCTTTCATCTCACAGCAATCACTGCTGGCTGCATATTTCACACACTGTACAGCAGGATATGTTAAATTAAAATCATAATCTCCCAAGTGAAATCCAGGCCCTGGTTAAGCCACGCGAGAATTACTCATGCATTTACTTCCAGTGAAGTGTGTGAGTAAAAGCTTCAGCCATTAAGTCTCCCAGGTAATGGTCTCATCCCCTCAGAATTACCCTAACCCACAGCAGATTAAACTCATCCAGAAGACTGTCATTTGGAAAGAAAGAAGTCAATGCCAACCCTTTTTTAAATATGTAGGTCCTGGAAAGGTGAGTTTGAATTACCTTGTCAGCACATCTTACCTTTCAAGCACATCTCAAATTTTAACTTAAATCTTGTTAAGTCAATATACCCAATCCATATGGATTAACAGTATCTTCAGCATTATGTTCCATGTTTTGAGTAGTTCAAGGAAGTCTATGGCACTTAACCTTCAGGAGCTTAAAATCTTCTGGAATATCAAATATGCAAAAAATAGTAGTAGAGGCCAGGGGCAGAGGGTAGTAAAGTGGAGGAAGCAAAGGCCTTTCTCAGAGTGAGGTCTGGGGCCTTACTTCCTCCAGAAGTATGATTGCAGGGTAAACCCTTAACTTATATAGTGTTTCAGATTCCTTACCTATAAAATGAGGGATATTATACGAACCTCATTGATCTCACAGAGTAGTTGCAATGATTAAGGAAGATAAACCTGAAGCATACAATTCCACTAATGACTTGTGATAAAACAAGTAGAACAACTTAAGTCTGGAAAGTTTATTTGTCTTCCAGTGTTGCCTTTAAATGGTAGTTAACATATAAGCCATCAGGCTATAAACTTGAGAACCAAAATCATTCCTTTTTTATTTTAAATGTAGTTTATACTTTGCTTAGTGTCAGGCACATAGTAAGTACTTAATATATTTCTGTTGAATGAATGAATTCTCAAGTACAGTTAGATTAAACTTATTTAAATTAAATTTAACAAGAGTAACAAGAGATCCTACCTTTCAGGTCTCCCAAAGTTTCTTCTCATTTATATTACTTAGAGAATTAAAAAGAGGTAAAATTCTGATGCCTCTACCTTTGTCCTGCCAGCTTTCTTGAAATATTACTAACAGGATATTCCTGGGTACCATTGAAATGGGCTTTTCTGAGTCTATCCAGAACATAGTTACAGAAAAGAGTTTTCTTTAACCCCAAAAATCTCCAGTGGGTGTAGATTTATGAAAGGCCCTTTGTGCTTCAGTTTAGCACATTGGCTAAAACAAGACTGAAAATGCATCAGACTTCAAGCTGCTGAAGGTATGCATCCCACAGTATATAGCCTAGATGAGAAAGTAGTCTCAGTCTACAAAGAGGTTCACCCCCCAGCTCATGGGCCCAGCCATGTGTAGGCACTCTGTAGAGAGACAGGCATTTGCCCATCATGCATGAGATTCACTGTCTTGCTTAAGAAAACAACATCAAAATATTTATAGGGTTAAAACTGCTGTTCCTTCCCCTAAGTGGAATGTGCTTTTACTTCCTCTGGGCTATTAAAAAGGGAAACAGATATACACTGTTTAGGAAATGACAGACTTTAAAGAAACAGGAAACATAAAATACCTTAGAACTGAATGATTTTCCCAAAAGGAAGCATTACCTTCATCAAATGAAACACAAAGCAACAAGACCTTTCCCCACTGACTGGCAAGCTCAAATGTAGGTTCCCCTGGGGTAACATCACATTATGATCATCTTGCCAGATGAGAGAGTTCACAGCATGAATTGACATTGGTGAGGCACATTCTAGTAGGAACAGAGGTTCAGAGACACAGGTTTATCTCCCCCACTTCCCTACTTATGTGTATCTTGCACCTGTCTCTATACATACTGAGTTGATATTGCTCTTGCTTATTGGATTTTGGGACTTACATCCCTGTGTGTGTGTTTGTGTGTTTTTGCAATAAGGCTATGAGATCAGAGGCTTTGTTATCCTTCCTCTAAATTTCCACAATACTATTCTACACCTAATACTATTCACAAAAGGACTACAAGATAGACCTAGAGGAATCATCATACCAATCAGGATCCCAACAGGAAATCGAATCCTACTCACAAGATTCAAATGAAGATACTTTAATGAAGTGACCACGTACTGGGCTATGAGAACAAATAAGAGGTGTTGAGGTACCCAGAGATTAGCACAACAGGAATCCCTTACCATCTGTATGGCTGAGGAGAATATGGGAAAGAAATAGAACCCTGAGGGAGTTGGCACATGGAGGAGGGAGGGGCCATTGAGTGGGAGCTGTGGTCATGGAAGAGCTCAGCCACAGTCGGAGAAGGAAGGGTACGGGAGGAATATTTTTGTGTGTTCTTCTATGTCCTCCTATCTCATGCCTGTGCCTTCCATTGACTCAACCCAACTGGAGCTTAGGGATAAAAGAGTCCAGTGATTTAGTCCACGGGGAGTCTCTTCTCAGATCACAAAGCAGGGCAGAGAAGTGTAGAGAATAGAATGGTGGCAGGGAAAAGGGGGCTGTTAACAGAGAATAACCCTCACATCAGCAAAGACTTCTGTGTGTTTTGAGCTCAGCCACACTCACCACAGTGTTCTGAATGTAGTAGAGTGTAAGATCTATTCTAGGCAGTCATCAAACATAAGCAAGAGAACATGGAATACTGGTATCTGTGTGTTTTTGGTTGTTGCTTTTAATCTCCTTTGCCAGTCTTTGCTTTCCTGAATCTTCCTCATCTAGAACTGTTCTTTAACATTTGTCCTGACTCCTGCCTACCTCCCCCACTGAGAGTGAACTCATAATATGGACAGGTTGGCCAACCTTCTGGACTACAGTTTTGTCTCTAAATGTGAAGCATGAACCAGATTCCCCCAGGTTTCTTCCAAATGTAAAATAAAGCAAAAAATAAAGATCTACTAGTCCTTACTTGCTAAGCTTATTAAAGGAAGGAAAAGGAGATAATGGAGAGGGAGACATGAAAATAAATGATGTTGAAAGGGAAGGAAGAATAAACAAGGATAGCTGAAGTAATTGCTTGGAAATTGTGGATTTTTACGGAGCTTTTAAATCTCTTCAGGGTGTGGGGAGGAAGCAGTGTTCATTAAGCAAATACAAGCCATTAAATTTCAACTCTACTGTCCCCACAAATCCAGAATTTCCCTTAAAGCAGTTAAAACCTTCAAAATTGCATGAAATCAGTTATGGTTTACTGAAGATTATTTATATCAGCCATTGGCTGAAGAAGTAAGGCACCCATTGCATTTCTGAGATCCCGGCTATCTGTTTATTTTACAACTAATAAAACAAAAGGGAATGGGTCCAGCAATTCCTCTCTAGCAGTCTAAACTGGAATAACTGGGGAAAGAGAGATTTAAGTATAATTATCTTAAATTCCTTTAAATCACTCCACTATTTGTAGAACAGCTTGAAGACATATCCAAGCCTGTTTGTATACTGTTACTAGAATATCACTGTTCTGTCCTATGAATCCCTGAATTCCTTGAACATCCCATTGCCAGGGAAACTCTATGGGCATTTATAAGGAGTCATCTTATATAATTACCGTACTTATCCTCCCTCAGTAGCATTAGATTAGGTTAGAAGACACTAAGAGCCTCCAAAGTATCTGATACTTCCTCAGTAACATATGACAATTAAATAATTGTCAGCCTGCTGACATCTCCCATCACATNTAATTACCGTACTTATCCTCCCTCAGTAGCATTAGATTAGGTTAGAAGACACTAAGAGCCTCCAAAGTATCTGATACTTCCTCAGTAACATATGACAATTAAATAATTGTCAGCCTGCTGACATCTCCCATCACATTGTGGGCTCCCTGCGGGCGAGACTTCATCTACATTGATCACCATTGGGCATAATGTCTGCCACATAGCTTGATAAGTGTTCAAAATATTTTGTGACTAAGTGGGATAAATGACTCTTTTGTCCTCTCTCCCAGAGCGTTAAGTCCTCTTGAGGTCAAGAATCCAGCTACTCTAAACAGGTTCCCTTTACTTACCTCAGGTCACCAACTCAAACTTTTCAATAAGAAAATGAGAATTTCTGTAAAACTATCACAGAAGTGCTCAAATACCCATCTATTTGTTTCACAAATATTGATGGAACACCTACAATATGTGAGGTTTATGCTAGGTGCTGAAAATAGAATAGTGAACAAAAATAGATAAGGTCTCTGCCCTCATGGAGCATGCATAGTGTTTTATGAGAGATAGATATTAATAAGATAATCATGCAAATAAAAAATGAGAAGTGCAAAATTAACTATTAAACTGGTAAAATTTAGACAGATAATGCCAAATGTAGGTGTGGATGTACAGATGTAGGAATCCTGTGCCCAAATGGGAGTGTAGATTGGCACAGTTATTTTGGAAAAACCTAGAAGTATATGAACAAAGTAACTGTACTTATGCCAGATGGTCTAGCAGTTCCCATATATGTTGTTATATGGGACATAAGGATATGGATAGATAGATGTATGCATATTTTTTGCATTATTACTTGCAGTAATGGACAGTTATATGCAAACTAGTCTCTAGCTAGAAGAAAAGATAGGAAACACATAGTAAATGCTCTATGGAGATGCCCAGTAGTTAAAAGCAAAAGACTATATCAGGGGTTAGCAAAATATGGCCCATATGTCAAATGTGGTCCATCTCCTGGTGTGTTTTTTTTTTTTTTTTTTTGTAGCTAAAATTTTATTGGAATATGGCCATGTCCATTTATTTAGTGTTGTCTATGGCTGTTTTCACATTACAACAGCAGAGCCGGGTTACAGCAGTGACCATATGACCTGCAAAGCTGAAAGTGTTGAATATCTGACACTTTGTTGAAAATGTTTGCTGATTTCTGAACTAGATGCATATGTAGAGACTTGAACATATCTTTAAAATATACTGCTGGATTTAAAAAGAAAGGAATAGAATGATACATGTCACTGGTTCTCAAGACTGGCTGCACATTGGGACCACTTGGTATAGTTTAAAAGTTGGCTGGTTCTTTACCATCTGAGCCAAGAATAGTGGAGTGGATAGCCTATCCCTTCTCACCAGGGCTTCCCCAGTTGCTCAGTCAATAAAGAATCTAACTGTAATGCAGGAGACCCAGGTTTGATCGCTCAGTTGGGAAGATCCTCTGGGGAGGGAAAGGGCAATCTACTACAATATTCTTGCCTGGGAAATCCCATGGACAGAGGAACCTGGTAGGCTACAGTCCGTGGGGTCAAAAGGGTTGGACATGAGTTAGTGACAAAACCATTGTGCTCTGCTGTGCTTAGTCACTCAGTCATGTCTGACTCTTTGCAGCCCCATCATCTGTAGCCACTACCACCACATATATACATGTATGATGTTTACATGCAAATATACATACAAGAGAGGGGCTTTACATGAACTAATGATGTTAATATGCAATGAACTGAGAAATATGATAACTTAGCCTCTTCAACTGAAGTTCAAAAAGAAATATTAACAATTGCATCTGTTAAGTGATGCATATATTTAACTGTCTATTGAACATCTCCTCGTGGGTATCCCCTCATGGCAAATTTGATTCATTTAACCCAAAACTGACCTCATGGTCTTTCTCCTAAAATCTGCACCTAAAGAAGCACCTCTAGAATGCTTCTAAAGTGTAAAGACCTTTGAAAATCTGCTCCTCCATAAAAGTAAAAGGAATACTGGCAAAAAAATAAAAATAAATTATTTCAGAATTTTGGAAATTAATCCACAGCTTGCAACAATTTTAGGACTGTCTATTTCCAAAAACGTCTGAATCTCAGTAAGAACAATGAGCTTTACGGTATTTTAACTTGACTTATACCCATCTCCATCTCACTAGCTTTGCAGCTAGCTGTCTTTGAAAACCAAAGCCTCAAAATCACAGTAGCTATGAAAAACACTGGGCTTCCCTGGTAGCTCAGCTGGTAAAGAACACGCCTGCAATGCAGGAGACCCCAGTTCAATTCCTGGGTTGGGAAGATCCCCTGGAGAAGGAATAGTCTACCCATTCCAGTATTTTGAAGCTTCCCTGGTGGCTCAGTTAGTAAAGAAACTGCCTGCAATGTGGGAGACCTGGGTTCGGTCCCTGGGTTGGGAAGATCCCTGGAGGAGGGCATGGCAACCCACTCCAGTATTCTTGCCTGGAGAATCTCCATGTACAGAGGAGCCTGGTGAGCTACAGTCTATGAGATTGCAAAGAGTTGGACACGACTAAGCACATAGACTCACAGATAAAAAACAGTAGCCTATCAGCAACTAGAAGGGACAGAACCAGTTTGGAGTCCTATCAAAAGGTACATTCCCAGAGAACTATCACTATTTGACCTGGCTGGCAGCTCCCTGGAAAAGCCACATTCTTTTTCTTTTTGACTACTTTAAATATGCTATCCTACAGCTTTCTGGGGGATTTCTGGTGACTTAGTGGTAAAGAGTCATCCTGCCAAGCAGGAGATGCAGGTTCAGTCCCTGGGTTGGGAAGATCCCTTGGAAGAGGAAATAGCAACCTACTCCAGTATTCTTGCCTGGAAAATCCCTTGGACAGAGGAGCCTGGTGGGCTACAGTCCACAGGGTCACAAAATAGACATGACTTAGTGACTAAACAACAACAACAACAGCTTTCTGGCTTCCAGGGTTCCTTTTTTTCCTTTTTTATTTGGTCTGTTGAGATTGTTGAAGCAACTGACCTATACTGATTAATACACTCTGTCATAAAACAGGTATAGTAGCTCATTCATATTTTTCCTGAAAAAGGAGTCTCTTCTACAAAGACCATCTAGAAAATGAAGAAAACTAAGAGAAAATGGAAGATTGCACAAGGAATAATCTCTGGTTCTTGTAAGGACCTTTATTTTCTAATTTTCCAACACCTTTTGCACTAAAGGAAAATACATTCAAGTGAGAGATACATGGGCTCTTCTATTTGGTTTAGTTTTTTTCCAAAAAATTTTATTGGGAGGATAATTGCTTTACAATATTGTGCTGGTTTCTGCCATCTATTAACATGAATGAGCCACAGGTATACATATGTCCTCTCCCTCTTGAAACTCTTTCCAATCTCCTATCTCATTCCACCCCTCATTCCAAGCTGTCACAGAGCTCTGGATTGAGCTCTCTGTATCACACAACAAATTCCCATCGGCTATCTATTTTATAGGTGGCAGTGTATATGTTTCCATGCTACTCTTCCTATTTGGTTTAAAGATAACTTTTATTAGGGAAAAAAAGGTAGTAGTGAAAATGATTTATAACCAAAATGGACTGTTTTGTAAGCAATAAGTTTCCCATCATGTGGAGACAATTGAACAGAGACTGGTGTCACTGGGTTTTGAATGAGGAATCCAGTTATCAACACTTCCACCTCTGAGACTAGTTTTATTCAAACCCAGTGAGAACCAGTTTGGTGGAATCTTTCCCATCCCAAGGGATCACCTTCCAGGTTTTCTTACTGAAAATCCCTCATATATAAAAGTTACTTATTTGTTTGCTGTTCTCAAGATGCTTTTTTTTTGTATTTGTCTTTCAACTGCCTGATAGCAATGTGTCAGGTGTGGATCTCTTTGAGTTTATCTCAGTTGAAGTGTATTGAGCTTTATGGATGTGTAGATTAATGTTTATAAATCAGATTGGTAAGTTTTGGGCCATTATTTCTTCAAATATTTCTTCTTCCTTTTAGAAAGTTTGTCAAAAACAATCAGGAGCAATTATTTAGCTGCACAGTTTCCTGAGGCAGTGATACGAATTGGGGAAAACAAGGGTGTAGTCAATAACTTGAAAGGAAAATGTGAGGAGCTAGATATCAGTAGGTATATTTGCAAACCTCTGATGTATTTCTGGGAATCTAGAAAGCTACATGCAAATGCAGGGCTGAATACATGCTCAAGAAAGAATTGAGAAGGTCCTAATTTTTCACCTTTGTTGACCTTGAGGCTATGAAAACAAAAAGTAAAGACTGAGGCATAGTTTTAAAATGTTAGCTGTGCTCTGACACCTACACAGAGCACTTTGGCAAATGGTTGAAGACTTATGTGTTCAGGTATTTAAGGAAATCTCTGCCCTTAAATACCTGAACACATAATCTTAGCTGACTACTAGGATAACTTAACAGAGATTTCAGTCACAGTACACAAGAAAAAATATAGACTTTATAGAATTGATCTAAACAAACATATAGCAAAAGCAATGAATTTGGGGGAGGGAAGTTTCCAGAGTTTCCACATTATAGTATTTAAAATGTCTAGTTTTTGACAAAAAAATATGAAACACACAAAGAAACAGAAAAGCGTGGCTCAGACATAGGAGGAAAAAGCAGCCAATAGAAACCACCCCTGAGGAAGCCCAAATGTTGGACTTAAACTTCACAAAAGCTTTAAATCAGCTATTATAAACATGTTCTAAAAACTAAAAGAAGCCATGTCTATAGAACAAAAGGAAAGTATGAGAGTAATGTCTCTTCAAATAAAGAATACAAATAAAAGAGACAGAAATTACAATAAAAGAACCAAAGAGAAATACCAGAGTTCAAAACTATAATTACAAAAATGAAAAATTTACTAAAGTAAATTTAGCAGATTTAGAAGAAGAAAATGAGTGAACTTGAGGGACGATCAATTGATATTATCCAGTCTGAGGAACAGAAAGGAAAAAGAATGAAAAAAAATGGACAGAATCTCAGGGGCATGTGAAGGATCATCAAGTGTACAGACATACATTACTGGGAGCCTCAAAAAGAGAAAGAGCAGAAAGACTATTTGAAGAAAAAATAATGGCCCCAAACTTACCAATTTGACAGAAAAACAACCCACACATCCATAAAGCTCAGCAAACTTCAAGCAAGATAAATTCAAAGAGATCCACTCCTAGAATACTTTATCATCAAACAGTCAAAAGACAAATACAAAAAGAGTCTTGAAAGCAACACAAAAGAATCAATTTGTCATGTATAGAAGAACCTCAATAAGATTAACCACTAATTTCTTTATCAGAAACCCTGGAAGCAAGAAGGCAGTAGGATAATATACCCAAAGTACTCAAAGGAAAAACTTCCAACCAAGAACTCTAGATCCAGCAAAATCATCTTTCAAAAATGAAGGAGAAATGAAGACACTAGCAACAAACGAAAACTGACAGAAATACCAGCAACCTTGCCCTACAATAGCTACAAAATCTTCTTAAAAGAGCTCTTCCAGCTGAAAAGAAAGTATACTAGACTATCTGGCCTTACATTTAAGTCTTTGATCCATGTAGCTGTCTAGTTTCCCCAGCACCACTTATTGAAGAAACTATCTTTTCTCCATGGTATATTCTTGCCTCCTTTGTCATAGATTAGGTGACCATAGGTGCATGAGTTTATCTCTAGACTTTCTGTCCTGATCCATTGATCCATATTTCTGTTTTTGTGCCAGTGCCATACTGTTTTTATGACTGTAGCTTTGTAATAGAATCTGAGGTCAGGAAGTCTGATTCCTCCAGCTCCATTTGGGTATTCATGGTATTTTGTGTTTCCTTACAAACTGTAAAGTTTTTATTCTAATTCTTTGTAAATGCCATTGGTAAATTGATAGGGATTGGATTCAGTTTGTAGATTGCTTTGGGTAGTATAGTCATTTTCACAATATTGATTCTTCCCATCCAATAACATAGTATCTCTTAGAAGAAAACAGGGTTAAACAAAAATCACAGTAAGATCTTTTTGATCCACCTCCTAGAGTAGTGAAAATAAAAAGAAAAATAAACAAATGAGACCTAATTAAACTTGAAAGCTTTTGCAGAGCAAAAGATATCATAAACAAAACAAAGAGGTAGCCCTCAGAATGGGAGAAAATATTTACAAATGAAGAACCAAAAAGGGATTTTTCCCACAAACCTATGGCCACCTTATCTTTGACAAAGGAGGCAAGAATATCCAATGGAGTAAAGACAATCTCTTTAACAAGTGGTGCTGGGAAAACTGGTCAACCACTTGTAAAAGAATGAAACTAGAACACTTTCTAACACCATAGACAAAAATAAACTCAAAATGGATTAAAGATCTAAATGTGAGACCAGAAATTATAAAACTCCTAGAGGAAAACATAGGCAAAACACTCTGACATAAATCATAGCAGGATCTTCTATGACCCACCTCCCAAAGTAATGGAAATAAAAGCAAAAATAAACAAACGGGACCTAATTAAACTTAAAAGCTTTTGCACAATGAAGGAAACTATAAACTATAAGCAAGGTGAAAAGATAGCCTTCAGAATGGGAGAAAATAATAGCAAATGAAGCAACTGACAAAGAATTAATTTCAAAAATATATAAGCAACTCCTGCAGCTCAATTACAGAAAAATGAGCAACCCAATCAGAAAAATGGGCCAAAGAACTAAACAGACATTTCTCCAAAGACATATAGATGGCTAACAAACACATGAAAAGATGCTCAACATCACTCATTATCAGAGAAATGCAAATCAAAACCACAATGAAATACCATCTCACACCAGTCAGAATGGCTGCTATCAAAAAGTCTACAAACAATAAATGCTGGAGAGGGTGCAGAGATAAAGGAACCCTCTTACACTGTTGATGGGAATGCAAACTAGTACAACTACTATCTAGAACAGTGTGGAGATTCCTTAAAAAACTGGAAATATGGAAATAAAAGTGTCACTCTGCTGCCGCTAAGTCACTTCAGTTGTGTCCGACTCTGTGCAACCCCAGAGACAGCAGCCCACCAGGCTCCCCCATCCCTAGAATTCTCCAGGCAAGAACACTGGACTGGTTGCCATTTCCTTCTCCAATGCATGAAAGTGAAAAGTGAAAGTGAAGTCACTCAGTCGTGTCCAACTCTTAGCGACCCCATGGACTGCAGCCTACCAGGCTCCTCCATCCATGGGATTTTCCAGGCAAGAATACTGGAGTGGGTTGCCATTTCCTTCTCCAAGAACTGCCATACAACCCAGCAATTCCACTGCTGGGCATAAACACTAAGGAAACCAGAATTGAAAGAGACACATGTACCCCAGTGTTCATCACAGCACTGTTTACAATAGCCAGGACATGGAAGTAACCTAGATGTCCATTGGCAGATGAATGGATAGGAAAGCTGTGGTACATATACACAATGGAATATTACTCAGCCATTGAAAAGAATACATTCGAATCAGTTTTAATGAGGTAGATGAAACTGAAGCCTATTATACAGAGTGAAGTAAGACAGAAAGAAAAACACCAATACAGTATATTTACACATATATATGGTATTTAGAAAGATGGTAACGATGACCCTATATGTGAGACAGCAAAAGAGACACGGATGTAAAGAACAGACTTTTGGACTCTGTGGGAGAAGGCAAGGTTGGGATGATCTGAGAGAATGACACTGAAACATGTATACTATCATATGTGAAATAGATCACCAGTCCAGATTTGATGCATGAGACAGGGTGCTCAGGGCTGGTGCACTGGGATGACCCAGAGGGATGGGATGAGGAGGGAGGTGGGAGGGGGTTTCAGGATGGGGAACACATGTACACCCATGGCTGATTCATGTGAATATATGGCAAAAACCACCACAATATTGTAAAGTAATTAGCCTCCAATTAAAATAAATTAAAAAGAAAAACAAAACAAAAAGAGATTTGTCTCCAAAACATACAAATAATCCATGCAGCTCAACTAAAAAAAAAACAAAACAAAACAAACCCAATCAAAGAATAGGCAGAAGATATAAATGGACATTTCCCCAAAGAAGGCATACAGATGGCTAAAAAGCACATGAAAAGATACTCAACATCACTAATTATTAGAGAAATACAAATCAAAATTACAATGAGATATCACTTCACACTTCTCAGAATGGCCCATTGTCACAAAATCTACAAACAATAAATGCTGGAGAAGGTGTGGAGAAAAGGGAGCCCTCTTACACTGTTGGTGAGAATGTAAATTGGTATAGTCACTATGGAGAACAGTAAGGAGGTTCCTTAAAAAACTAAAATAAAACTACCATATGATACTGCAATCCTACTCGTGGGCATATATCCGAAGACACACGTAATTTAAGAAAATACATGCATCCCAATGTTTACAGCAGCACTGTTTACAATAGCCAGGATTTGTAAGCAGCTTAAATGTCCATCAACAGAGGAATAGATAAAGAAGATGTGGTACCTACATACAATGGAATATTACTGAGTCATAAAAAGAACAAAATCATGCAGCAACATGGATATACCTAGAGACTATCATACAGAGTGAAGTAAGTATGACAGGGAAACATAAATAATGATATCATATGATATCACTTATGTGTAAAATCTAAAAAAGAGGCTGCAAATGAATTTATCAACAAAACAGAATAGAGTTACAGATGCAAAAAACAAACTTATGGGGAGTGGAGGGACAAATTGAAAAGATTGGAATATACACACTACTATATATAAAATAGGTAACTAATAAGGATCTACTGTTTAGCATAGGGAACTCTATTTAAGACTCCATAATAACCTATACAGGGAAAGAATACACTTTCCTGTATACCTGTATTGTAAATCAACTATACTCCAGTAAAAAAAAAAAAAAATAGATTACTAGGTATCAGTTTAAATTGACAAGAAGAAATAAAGAGCACTGGAAAGAGTGATTGCATAGGTAAATAGGANTGAGGATGAGATGGCTGGATGGCCTCACTGACTTGATGGACGTGAGTTTGGGTGAACTCAGGGAGTTGGTGATGGACAGGGAGGCCTGGCGTGCTGCAATTCATGGGGTCACAAAGAGTTGGATACGACTGAGCAACTGAACTGAACTGAGTATCTTATCCCTCTCTTTCCCCTCCTTCCTTCCCTCTCCACACTGGTAACTGCCAGTTTGTTCTCTGTATTTCTGGGTCTGTTTTTGCTTTGTTATATTCATTAGTTTGTTTTACTTTTTAGATTCCACATGTAAGTGACAGCATACAGTAGTTGTCTTTCTATGCCTGACATTTCACTTAATAACCTTCAAGTCCACCCATGTTACTGCAAATAGCAAAGCTTCATTCTTTTTTATGTTGAGTAATATGTGCAGCAACTCNGATTCCACATGTAAGTGACAGCATACAGTAGTTGTCTTTCTATGCCTGACATTTCACTTAATAACCTTCAAGTCCACCCATGTTACTGCAAATAGCAAAGCTTCATTCTTTTTTATGTTGAGTAATATGTGCAGCAACTCATGGGATCGCAAAGAGTCAGACACAATTGAGTGATTGAACTGAACTGAACTGAGTATTCCATTTTGTGTGCTCAGTTGCTCATTCATATCTGACTGTTTACAACTCTGTGGACTGTAGCCAGCCAGGCTCCTTTGTCCATGGGATTTTCCAGGCAAGAGTACTAGAATGGGTGCCATTTACTCCTCCAGAGGATCTTCCCAACCCAGGGATCAAACCCATGTCTCCTACAACTTCTGCACTGCAGGCAGATTCTTTCCCACTAAGCCATCTGGAAAACCAGTGTACCATTACATGTGTGTATACACACTACCTCCTTATCCATTCATCAACAGATGAATGGACATTTAGGTTGCTTCCATACCTTTGTCATTGTAAATAATGCTGGCATGAATACTGGTGTGCATGTATCACTTATTATTATTGTTTTCATTTTTTTATGGATAGATACTATAGAATTGCTAGATCATGTAGTAGTTCTATTTTTAGTTTTTTGAAACCTCCATACTGTTCTCCATGATGGCTGCCCCAGTTTACAGTCCCACAAACAGTGAACAAGAGTTCCTTTTCTCCACATCCTTGCCAATATTGTCATTCATGTTCTTTCTGATGATAGCCATTCTGACAGGTGTGAGGTGACATCAAATTATGATTAATGATGTTGAACATCTTTTCATGTGCCTGTTGGCCATCTGTATGTCTTCTTTGGAAAAATGTCTATTCAGATCTCCTGCTCATTCTTTACTAAGGTTGTTTTTTAATATAGAATTGTATGAGATGTTTATTTTGGATATTAACTCCTTACTGGTAGTTCAGTTCAGTTCAGTTCAGTCACTCAGTCGTGACCGACTCTTTGTGACCCCATGAACTGCAGCACGCCAGGCCTCTCTGTCCATCACCAACTCCCTGAGTTCACCCAAACTCACGTCCATCAAGTCAGTGAGGCCATCCAGCCATCTCATCCTCAGTCGTCCCCTTCTCCTCCTGCCTCCAATCCCTCCCAGCATCAGAGTCTTTTCCAATGAGTCAACTCTTCGCATGAGGTGGCCAAAGGACTGGAGTTTCAGCTTTAGCATCAGTCCTTCCAAAGAAATCCCATGGTTGATCTCCTTCAGAATGGACTGGTTGGACCTCCTTGCAGTCCAAGGAATTCTCAAGAGTCTTCTCCAACACCACAGTTCAAAAGCATCAATTCTTTGGTGCTCAGCTTTCTTCACAGTCCAACTCTCACATCCATACATGACCACAGGAAAAACCATAGCCTTGACTAGATGGACCTTTGTTGGCAAAGTAATGTCTCTGCTTTTGAATATACTATCTAGGTTCATCATAACTTTCTTTTCAAGGAGTAAGCATCTTTTTGTTTCATGGCTGCAGTCACCATCTGCAGTGATTTTGGAGCCCCCAAAATAAAGTCTAACACTGTTTCCACTGTTTCTCCATCTATTTCATATGAAGTGATGGGACTAGATGCCATGATCTTAGTTTTCTGAATGTTGAGCTTTAAGCCAACTTTTTTACTCTCCTCTTTCACTTTCATCAAGAGGCTTTTTAGTTCCTCTTCACTTTCTGCCATAACGGTGGTGTCATCTGAGGTTATTGATATCTCTCCTGGCAATCTTGACTCCAGATTGTGTTTCTTCCAGCCTAGCATTTCTCATGATGTACTCTGCATATAAGTTCAATAAGCAGGGTGACAATATACAGACTTGATGTACTCCTTTTCCTATTTGGAACCAGTCTGTTGTCCCATGTCCAATTCTAACTGTTGCTTCCTGACCTACATACAGGTTTCTCAAGAGGCTGGTTAGATGGTGTGGTATTCCCACCTCTTTTAGAATTTTCCAGAGTTTATTGTGATCCACAAACATTAGCAAATATTTTGTCTCATTCAGTAGCTTGTCTTTTTGTTTTTGTTAATGCGTTCCTTTGCTGTGCAAAAGCTTTTCAGATTAATTCAGTCCTATTTATTTATTTTCACTTTTATTTACTTTGCTTTAAAGGATAGATTCAAAAAACTATTGCTATGATTTATGTCAGAGTGTTTTGCTTATATTTTCTTCTGTGAGTTTTATGCGGTTTGGTCTTACATTTAGGTCTTTAATCCATTTTGAATTTGTTTGTATGTGATGTGAGAAAATGTTCTAATTGCATTCTTGTACATGAGGCTGCTCAGTTTCCCCAGCAGCACTATTGAAGAGACTGTGTTTTCTCCATTGTATATTCTTGCTTCATTCAATGTAGAATAATTGACCATGGCTTTTAGGTTTATTTCTGGGCTCTCTATTCTGTTCCATTGATCTATGTGTGTTTTTGTGCCAGTGATACACTGTTTTGATGATTGTAGCATTGTAATATAGTCTGAAGTCAGGAAGCGTGGTTCTTTCAGTTCTTTTCTTTCTCAAGATTATTTTGGCTATTCAGGATTTTGTGTGTCTCCATACAAATATTAAAATTATTGTCTCTAGTATGTGAAAAATGTCCTTGGTATTTTGATAAGGATTGCATTGAATCTCTAGACTATCTTGTGTAGTACAATAATTTTAACAATAATAAGTTTTTCCAATCCCATGAACACAGTATATCTTTTTATCTATTTGCATTGTTTTCTACTTCTTTTATTAACATCTTAAAGTTTTCTGAGTATATGTCTTTTACCTCCTTAGGTAGGCTTATTCCAAGGTATTTTATTCATTTCAATGTGATAGTAAATGGAGTTGTTTTCTTAATTCTCTTTCTGATAGCATGTTGTTCCTGTATAGATATGAATCAGAATTCTATATATTAATTTTTTATCCTGCAACTTTAATAAATTCATTGATGTACTCTAGCAGTTTTCTAGTGGCATCTTTAGAATTTTCTATTTTATAGTATCATGTCATCTGCAAACAGTGACAGTTTTACTTATTCCTTTCCAATTTTGATTCCTTTTATTTCCTCATCTGTTCTGATTGCTCTGGCTAGGACTTCCAATATCATTGTATAAAAAGTGGCAAGAGTGGGCATCCTTGTCTTGTTCCTGATTTTAGAGGAAATGCTTTCAGTTTTTCATCTTTGAGTATGATGTTAGCTATGAGCTTGTCATATATGGCCATTATTATGTTGAGATATGCTCCCTTTATGTCCATTTTCTGAAGAGTTTTTGTTTATCATAAATGGATGTTGAATTCTGTTTAAAATTTTTCTGCATCTACTGAGATGATCATATTATTTTAATTCTTCCTTTTGTTAATTTGATGTATTATGTCAGTTGATTTGCCGAAGGTGAGACATTCTTGCACCCCTGGAATAAATCTAACTTGATCATGGTATATGGTTCTTTTAATGTATTGTTGTATCCAGTTTGCTAATATATTGTTGAGAATTATTGTGTTTATATTCATCACTTTCCCCTATAATTTTTTTGTGTGTTGTCCTTTTCTGATTTTGGTATCAGGGTAATGTTAGCTTCATAAAATGCTAGAAAACATTCCCTTCTCTTAATTTTTTTGTAAAAGTTTGAGAAGGATAGATATTATATCTTCTCGTCATGTTTGGTAGAATTCACCTGTGAGGCTGAGGCTGTCTGGTCCTGAACTCTTGTTTCTTGGGAAGTTTTTAGTTATTGTTTCAATCTCCTTAGAATTCCATCTATTCAGATTTTCTATTTCTTCATGATTCAGTCCTGGAATATTGTATGAATCTAAGAATTTATCCATTTATTCTAATTTGTCCATTTTTAGCATATTCATAGTATTCTCTTATAATCTTTTGTGTCTCTGTAGCAGTCATTGTACTTTCGCCTTTTTGTTTCTGATTTTATTTATCTGAGCTTTCTTTTTCTTTTGTGAGTCTAGGTAAAAATTTATCAGTTTTGTTTATCTTTTCAAATAGCCAGCTCTTAGTTTTATTAATCTTTTCTGTTATTTTTTTAGTCCCTATTTCATTTATTTCCACTCTGATCTTTATTATTTCCTTCTTCTTTACTAACTTTGGGCTTCATTTGTTCTTCTTCTAGTCCTTTTAAGTGTAAAGTTATACTGTTTGGGGGAGGATTTTTCTTGTTTCTTGAGATAGACCTATAGTACTATCCTTCTTAGTATTACTTTTGTTGCATCTCAAAGGTTTTGGTATGTTGTATATTTATTTTCATTTGTCTTAAGATATTTTTTGACTTCTCCCTTAATTTCTTTGTTGACACAACAGTTGCTCACTAACATATTGTTTAATTTCCATATATTAGTGATTTTTCCAGCTTTCTTCTTAAAGTTGATTTGTAATTTCAAACACTGTGGTCAGAGAAAAAATGCTTTGTATGATTTCAATCTTGTTAAATTTGTTGAAATTTAACAAGTTGTTAAATTTATTTTGCAGCCTAGGATGTGATCTCTCCTGGAGAATGTGTACTTGAGAAAAATGTGTATTCTGCTGCATTCAGATGGAATGTTCTGTGTAAATATGCTAAGTCAATCTAGTCTAATGTTTCATTTAAGGCCACTGTATCCTTGTTGAATTTCCATCTGCATAATCTATCCATTGATGTAAGTGGAGTATTAAAGTCCCTTACTATTAATGTGCTGCTGTCAATTTCTCCCTTTAAGTCTGTTAATTGCTTTATATATTTTGGTGTTCCTATCCTGGGTATATGTATATTAATAACAGTTATGTGTTACCCTTTTTTCCTTGATGTCTATTTTATCTGACATGAGTATAGTACACTTGCTTTCTTTTGGTTGTCATTTTTTTTGAAGTATGGTCTTCCATCCCTTCTCTTTGAATCTATGATTGTCTTTAGAACTGAGATTAGTCTCCTAGAGGCAGCATATAGTTGGATCTTATTTTTCCATCCATCCATCCACTCTGTCTTTCGACTAGGAAACAGTCTACTTACATTTAGGATGATTAGTAATAAATGAGGACTTAGTAGTGCCACTTTTTCTTGTGCATTTTTTGGAGGGTTGTTCTATAGCTCCCTTGTTTCCTTTTCCTTGTTATTCTGTTTGCTATTTTAGTTTGGTGGTTTTCTATGATGCTTTCTCAGTTTTGATTTTTATGTTTCATGTCTCTTCTCTAGATTTACGTTTTGTAGTTATCATGAAGTTTGTCTCGTAAACAAAATTGTCCTTTTTGTGCTGATAGCATTTTATCTTCATTTACCTATACAGGTTCTCTCCTTTTCCTCTTCCCCTTTTATGTTTTTGTTGCCTCTAAGTATCCTTTTTTATTTATGACTTTGTTACAGTTATTTCTACCGCTTTTTTCTCTTTGCTTTTTATGCTATAATTAAATGTTTAACAACCTCTTCTGGTGTAGAGTTGCAGTCTTCTGATACTGCCACCTTACTCAAACTTTTGTATATTTCTGTTCTTTTGTTTCAGGTAGAAGATTTCCTTTCAACATTTTCCTAAGGTAACATTGCTGCTGCTAAGTCGCTTCAGTTGTGTCCAACTCTGTGTGACCCCATAGACCGGGGCCCACTGTCTCTGGGATTCTCCAGGCAAGAACACTGGAGTGGGCTGCCATTTCCTTCTCCAATGCATGAAAGTGAAAAGCGAAAGTGAAAAGCAAAATTGAAGTCGCTCAGTCGTGCCCGACTCTTAGCGACCCCATGGACTGCAGCCTACCAGGCTCCTCCATCCATGGGATTTTCCAGGCAAGAGTACTGGAGTGGGGTGCCATTGCTTTCTCTGAAGTTAACACTAGTGGTGATAAACTCCTTCAGCTTTTGTTTGTTTGGGAAAGCCTTTATTTCTCCTTTAAACCTGAGAGATAACTTTGTTGGATAGAGTATTTTTGGCAGACAGTTTTAAACTTTCATATGTTGAGTGTGTTATTCCACTTTCTCCTGGCCTATAGAGCATCTGCTAAGAAATCTGATACCTTAATGGGAGTTCCTTTGTAGTTTTCTGTACTTTTTCATAGCTGTTTTTACAATTTTTCCTTTGTAAATAAAAAAATTTACTTATTTTTTATTATTTAATGCCCTAGAATTGTTTATTCTTTACATGAGAGAGACTACATAATTGAGGGGCAGGAGTCTGGGCTTGTGATTGTTTCTGAATTATTTCCAGCGGCACATTCTTCAGACAAATAGCATATTCTTTGAAAAATAAATAGGAATCAAAGCAACACATAAAATAACCCTAGTTCAGGATATCAGGAAGAGGTTAAAGAGTGGCAGAGAAAGAAGCAGAGGGATAGAAGCAGAAACAAGAAAGAAGTGCTTGTACACCCACATGTACCAATGATGTTAAATGAGCCTTCCCAGTATTAAATCTTCATATGACTGATTCTTATACAGACTAGCTTATAGTTGACACTGTTAAGTATTACGTTTGTCATTTACACAGTTATAATATAATATATCTTGGAGAAGGTCTTTTTGCACTGAAGTAAAGCTAAGATGTTCTCTTAGCTTTGTGGACTTACATGTCCAGTTCCTTATCCAAGTTTGGGAAGTTCTCAACCGTTTTTTTCTTTAAGTAAACTCTCTGATTCCTTCTCCCTCTCTTCTCCTACTGGGATACCAATCATCCTTATGTTGCCCTAATTAATGGAGTCAGATAGTTCTTATAGAATTTCTTTTCTTTTTTAGACCTTAGTTCTCTCTGCTCTCTTATGTGTATCATTTTCAGATTTCTGTCTTCAAACTCACATTATTTTCTGTCATATGGTCTATTCTCTTTCCAGTGATTTCTAATGCAATCTTAACATCTCATTTATTGAGTCCTTCTGCTTCACAATTTCTGTTGGGTTATTTTTATAATTTCAGTTTCTTTGGTAAGCTATTCTTCTTATTCATTAGTTTTATTTCTGAATTCATTGAACTGCCTTTCTGAGTTTCTTTTAGTTCATTGACTTTCTTCATGACAGCTATTTTGAATTCTCTTTCAGACCACAATATTTCATGACTTGAAGTTTGGTTTTTATTGTCATTTTCTTTTTGTAACACCATGTTACCATAGTTTTTCATGATGCTTGATGAGTCCTTCTTGTTCCCATGCATTTGAAATAGCAAACACATTTCTTCTTTAGGTAAAGTTTTTGTTTGTTTGTTTTGTTTTGTTTTACTTCTAAAGATTCAACAGGTTAGTGACTAGAGGCTTTTCTCTAGTTTTTCAGTAGGTGGTGATATAATACGAGTTTTGGGTTCCTTTTACCTGAGCCTTTGGCCATATTTGAGAATCGGTACTTTCCACCCTCTACAATGTCTGCTAAAAATGTCTCCTGGTGACTTCTTTGTTGCTCTTTGTGATTCTGGAGTCATTGGTGCCTTGCTGCTTCCAGTGTTGCTCCTGTTGCCCCTGGAGCCCCAGGATGGTAGATACGCCACCACATCCAGGGTTGCCTGAGTCACAGGCATGATCATTGCTATGTGAGAAGGAAGAGAAGGGGAGCTATCCAGCTGGCATCACAAGCGCATCTACCACCTCCAGATTTGTTGGGTTGATGGGTCCCAACGCAGTGGTCAAGAAGGCTGGAGTCATGGGTGCCTCCATGCCTGGAGGGATGGGATCACAGGGCCTACTGCTCTTGCTGCCTGGTTCCCTGCAGCTGTGGGTGCCACTGCAGCTGGGAGGCCCTGTCTCCTATTCTACCAAATGCTCTGGGGCTGCAGGCTCCGTTGTCATAGCCAGGGAGCCAGGATAACAAGCACCGCTTCTGCTGCTCCCCCAGTTCTGCCTCCTCCATGTGTTTAGGCCCAGTACCTTTAGATATACAGATATCTGGAACTGTCCAGCAGCCTGGTGTGTTGGGCAGTTATTGGTGTGTTTGCTGACTTATGGATGTTTTAACTGGTTGTAGACAGAAGGGGAGAGATAATGGGAGCATCATGTGCCACCATTATCCTCACAAAGTATTTTAATATGTTTCTCCTTCCCTGAGCAAATCTACAAATATCACAGTTTTTCCTGACTCTGAAAGAGCAATTATTCAGGGAACACAATTTGTTTACCATGTGTCTGGGAGGAAGCTGACAATAGTCATCACTCTGACTTCCATATTTTTCGTAGTGGTGACCTCTCAAGAAGTGTGTCTCATTTGCTTGACTGATTTTTCACCTTTCCAGAATTGTGTTTTTATCACAGGGAGGGAATGTAAAACCTGGGCGCTACAGAGTTCCCTAAGGAGTTCTCACTGATGTAGAAAGAACCTCAGGATTTTCAAAGACAGCCTATGAATAAGCAAATACAGAAGTAGCTGTGCATTTTCATCAGGGACTTTGAATTTGTAAGTTTCAAGGAAGCTGGTGGAAATGATGCAAATGTTTTTTTTTCCCCCAAAGGTTGCTAATTTTCTGAGACCAAAACCCAAATCCATTGGAAACATTAAAGTGCATATCAGACAAAGATTTGGGGCTACTTGTATGTTAGTGATTTGACTTAAAGTTATTTCATAACCAATGCTCACAATTGGTCCCGAGTAACTCTAGATACAGTACTGGGACTTTTCTCTATAACATGTCATACAGTGGGGCTCAAGTTCCTTGTATATGGAGAGTTGCATTAATTTCATGGCAGACTGACATGACTGCAAAGAATAAATCTTTTTCAAGCCAGCTTAAAGAAGATCATCTCCAAGTCTTTGGTCAGAAAGCACACAGCCATGCTTTAGATAAGACCAGAGCTAGGAGTTGAAAGCCCTATAGAAGCTGAGAGAACTGCTGTTTTTTTGCATCTGGCTAATTCTCTCTCTATGTCTGAACATACTTTCTCTGTTGCACTTACATAGAAGCCAAATTTGTTTGCCCCAATCATAGCTTTTCACTATTTCCCCCATTTGAGTACGTAACAAAGACTGAATTCAACCCCCATGTACTAAATATAAATACAAATCCTCAAGAAAAAGAAACTCAATTTTGCCAACTTGAATCATGTACTGACCCAATCACTGGTGACCGGGGAGGGGACAGACTCCTATGGTCCATTATCTACTCAGAGGGAGCTGGGGAAGATTTCAAAGAGACATGGGCAATCAAAGAAAATTGATTGGTAGGCCATGATTGTTTCTTCCCCTTGATTACCAATCTCAGCTCTACCCAGTACCCCCACCACAACCACAGGTTCTAACCAAAATGGACTGCTAGCAGC
Source organism: Raphicerus campestris (assembly GCA_006410735.1). Lineage (NCBI taxonomy): Eukaryota > Metazoa > Chordata > Mammalia > Artiodactyla > Bovidae > Raphicerus > Raphicerus campestris. Next base: position 194,210 of record SJYW01016006.1, read on the forward strand.
CGCTTTAGAGCACAGGGCTCTTTCTCAAATGCTCTTTGCTCCTGATTTCACCTGGAATGTTACACACTTTTCACCACCACCTCTTGCACTGCCCACTCACTTCCTTTCCCTCACTAACTCCATCTTCCAGGTGAATACTCTAGATGTGTCAGGTGTCCTATGTGGTCCCATCTCAAACTGCATTCATCTTACTTATAGGAATTAGAGGTACCTGTCTGTTTTCACAATATGTATTAACTCCAAGAAGACACAGATGGCACCTTGTTCATTGCTATATGTTCATTGCTTGACAGAGTATTGGCAAGAGTAGGAGACAGTGATACTAACTAAATGGGTGACTGGTCCAAACTGTAAGGTTCAGAGTATGCTGTCATTGAGAAAATCACCTGTCCAAGTATCTTATGACCAAATGATATAATCTTTTAGTTTCTGAGTTATACACAATACCACTTCCTTTTTTTAGATTGTTTTTATATTTGAAAAATAATTTTAAGTGTTTGAGGTTTATAAGATTGTCTTCAGATGAGCTGAGTATTTCACTATCACCATTTTGGTTGAAGTTCAGTTGAATTTATATATTTCCATGTTTTATTTGTTTCAAAGACATCTATGATAATTTCAAGTGGTGGTAACCCCAGAATTATGATCCTGAAATGCCTTTGGATCACCGATGCAAGATTTTGCAAGCGGGGTTGTACATAGGTTGATTGTCTGGACAGGTCAGAAGGCTTTTGACTTGAAAACTCTTTAAATACAAAAAATAATAATAATAATAATAACATCAGTTTTATCTGTTCCCACTGAGTATTGGACATAAAATCTTTTATTTTCTGAGAATCCTAAAGAGACAACTTGGGATTCACCTCAATCATGTGTCACTGACTCCTAAGAGAAAGAACACACCATGTGGAGGGAGGGGCATTCAGCTGTCTTTGTTGCCCTTTCCCTTGAGGTCTGGGAGTAGGGAGGGCCCTGCTTTGTGTTTTGAGGTCAGAATCCAGAGCCTGAGCGAGAGCTGAAATAGACAGCAATCCTCTGAGCTATCTGTCATCCAGCATTCACATTGCCTTGGCTTTGAAACTAACAATGGAAAGCTAGAGTTAGATTTTTCAAACCATGGCTTGTATAAATTTACTGGGTGTCTGGAGGCTATTTTGAAAGTATGTTCAGGCTTCTGGTACTCTTGTGAAAGTACAGTTTTAAAAAATATTTAGCTTGCTTGGTGAGTATATCTTCTGAAACAATTTAGCTCCTTTCCCATTTTAAGTAACAACATAATTTTAACCAGTATCAATGTGTTTATTCTAAAGTATATACTCTCTATAAGGGAAAGCAAGCTTTGATCATGTCGTTCCCTAGAGGAAGAAACGTATTTGTTTGACTTGACCTGGATGAACAAGGAGAGAGAAATATTTTGTAACTTCTAGTTTATGACTTCCTTTCTCTAACATTTGTTTAATCATTCATATTTTCTATATCTTTCTACTTATAACATTAAGTGCAAGATACAAACTGTATGCATCTTTTTTCTGCAACATTAGAACAAAATCATGAAAGTCTTTTCTGCCAATCTTCAGTTCAGTTCAGTCGCTCAGTCGTGTCCGACTCTTTGCGACCCCATGAATCGCAGCACGCCAGGCCTCCCTGTCCATCACCAACTCCCAGAGTTCACTCAGACTTGCGTCCATCGAGTCAGTGATGCCATTCAGCCATCTCATCCTTGGTCATCCTCCTCTCCTCCTGCCCCCAATCCCTCCCAGCATCAGAGTCTTTTCCAATGAGTCAACTCTTCGATGAGGTGGCCAAAGTACTGGAGTTTCAGCTTTAGCATCATTCCTTCCAAAGAAATCCCAGGGTTGATCTCCTTCAGAATGGACTGACTGGATCTCCTTGCAGTCCAAGGGACTCTCAAGAGTCTTCTCCAACACCACAGTTCAAAAGCATCAATTCTTCAGCACTCAGCCTTCTTCACAGTCCAACTCTCACATCCATACATGACCACAGGAAAA
>SJYW01016006.1:207201-229218 GCA_006410735.1 Raphicerus campestris
GAATCCAGAGCCTGAGCGAGAGCTGAAATAGACAGCAATCCTCTGAGCTATCTGTCATCCAGCATTCACATTGCCTTGGCTTTGAAACTAACAATGGAAAGCTAGAGTTAGATTTTTCAAACCATGGCTTGTATAAATTTACTGGGTGTCTGGAGGCTATTTTGAAAGTATGTTCAGGCTTCTGGTACTCTTGTGAAAGTACAGTTTTAAAAAATATTTAGCTTGCTTGGTGAGTATATCTTCTGAAACAATTTAGCTCCTTTCCCATTTTAAGTAACAACATAATTTTAACCAGTATCAATGTGTTTATTCTAAAGTATATACTCTCTATAAGGGAAAGCAAGCTTTGATCATGTCGTTCCCTAGAGGAAGAAACGTATTTGTTTGACTTGACCTGGATGAACAAGGAGAGAGAAATATTTTGTAACTTCTAGTTTATGACTTCCTTTCTCTAACATTTGTTTAATCATTCATATTTTCTATATCTTTCTACTTATAACATTAAGTGCAAGATACAAACTGTATGCATCTTTTTTCTGCAACATTAGAACAAAATCATGAAAGTCTTTTCTGCCAATCTTCAGTTCAGTTCAGTCGCTCAGTCGTGTCCGACTCTTTGCGACCCCATGAATCGCAGCACGCCAGGCCTCCCTGTCCATCACCAACTCCCAGAGTTCACTCAGACTTGCGTCCATCGAGTCAGTGATGCCATTCAGCCATCTCATCCTTGGTCATCCTCCTCTCCTCCTGCCCCCAATCCCTCCCAGCATCAGAGTCTTTTCCAATGAGTCAACTCTTCGATGAGGTGGCCAAAGTACTGGAGTTTCAGCTTTAGCATCATTCCTTCCAAAGAAATCCCAGGGTTGATCTCCTTCAGAATGGACTGACTGGATCTCCTTGCAGTCCAAGGGACTCTCAAGAGTCTTCTCCAACACCACAGTTCAAAAGCATCAATTCTTCAGCACTCAGCCTTCTTCACAGTCCAACTCTCACATCCATACATGACCACAGGAAAAACCATAGCCTTGACTAGATGGACTTTAGTTGGCAAAGTGATGTCTCTGCTTTTGAATATGCTATCTAGGTTGGTCATAACTTTTCTTCCAATGAGTAAGTGTCTTTTAATTTCATGGCTGCAGTCACCATCCTGCAGTGATTTTGGAGCCCCCAAAATAAAGTCTGACACTATTTCCACTGTTTCCCTATCTATTTCCCATGAAGTGATGGGGCCGGATACCATGATCTTCGTTTTCTGAATGTTAAGCTTTAAGCCAACTTTTTCCCTCTCCACTTTCACTTTCATCAAGAGGCTTTTGAGTTCCTCTTTGCTTTCTGCCATAAGGGTGGTGTCATCTGCATATCTGAGGTTATTGATATTTCTCCCGGCAATCTTGATTCCAGCTTGTATTGTGTTTCTTCCAGTTCAGCATTTCTCATGATGTACTCTGCATATAAGTTAAATAAACAGAGGTTCTTATAAATAGTTTCTTTGTAAATAGTTGTCAGAGGTGAGCTCAAAGTCTTCCTACTCTGACATCTTTCATTTATTTTAAATGATAGAATCTTGATTAACTGTTAACATTCCAAAAATACATTAAGAGACAATGGCTTTGATATCTAAGACTTCTATAGTGCTTAATATATGTGAGATACTGCTCTAAGTACTTTACAAACATATTAACTCATTTAACAGTATCATGCAGAAACCTTGTTAGGTAGGTAATATTATCATCCCCTTTTTATAGATGAGGAAACCAAGGCTTAGAGAGGCCCAAGGACTCATAACTAGTGAGCCAGGTGGAGTCCAGATTCGAATCTAGGCAGTCTGACTCCAGAGGTTCTGTGTGGTTTTAACTACTTTGTTTTGTATAGAGAGATATCGATTAGCATTTCTCAAATAGAGGGTGATTCTGCTCCCCACCAGAGGACATTTGCAAGGGCTGGAGACATTTTTGGTTGCCACAACTGAAAAGGGAGCCACAATGCTACTGGTATAGTAGGTAGAAACCAAAGATGCTGCTGGTAAACATCCTACAAAACACAGGACATTCTGCCACAACAAGGAATTATCTGGAACAAAATTCAGTAGTGCCAAGGTTGAGAAGCCCTGATTGATAGATAAGTGATGATAAATCAATGATACACCAATGATAGATGATAGATATAGATTGATAGATGACAGGATTGAGGGTTATTGAAATGGATATATAAACTGGCCTTCTAAGATTCATTTTTTTTTAATTAAAAAATAATTTAAATTAACACTTAAAATCCCTATCTTCTCACAAGGGGAGGTTAGGTTCCCAGTCAAGATGGTTAAGTGTGATTAAGAAGACTGCCCTCAGTGGAGAAACAGACATAGAGAATAGACTTATGGACATGGGGAGAGAGGAGGTAAGGGTGAGATGTGTGGAAAGAGCAACATGGAAACTTACATTACCATAAGTAAAATAGACAGCCAACAGGAATTTGCTGTATGGCTCAGGAAACTCAAACAGGGGCTCTATCAACCTAGAGTGGTGGGATGCAGAGGGAGATGGGAGGGAGGGAAGGGGATATGTGTATACCTATGGCTGATACATGTTGAGGTTTGACAGAAAACAACAAAATTCTGTAAAGCAATTATCCTTCAATTAAAAATAACTTCTCTTTGTGGAATCACATGAATCATCTGGCTGTCACCATCCTGCTTGCTCCCTTTCTGACTCCAAACTGCAGGACTCCACAGTGGTGGAATTCTGCTTTCATACCCTCACACTCTTGACTCTCTTCAGTACTGATCACAACCCATAGTTTCTTCACACAGTAGCAAAGAAGAACATAGACCCATTTCTATTCCCCAAGGCAAACCTTCTAGCAGTTTCAGACTCAACACAGGAACACATTATTGGAGAAGTCATCTGGCCTGTTCCTGAAAGGAATTGTCACTGAGGGCTGGGTCTCTTGCTGGGGGTATGGGGAAGGGAGGAACAACTTCAGTGAGGAAGGATGGGATGGTAATGTGGGCAAGGTATGGGACTGAAATGCTCTGAAAACACAGGATAAGAGTCTGGAAAGGGTGATGGTAGTTAGAAAGCCATAGAAACCCAAGTTTTTGATAGACATCTGATGTTGGGGCAACCTGCCTTTGGCATGTCGAGGACTGAGGAGCATGCAGGTCATCCTTGATTACTTCCAGATCTGGCCAGTGAGCAGGTGTCTAAGGCTGGAAACCCTCTGACCAAGAACTGCAGAGAAAAAGATGGAAGTCCTCTTAGTTGTTCATACGAAAGTTCTGCCTGGACTTGGCTTTGCCGAGTTAAATGAGAGCTCATGATATAATTCTCTTGGGCTTACCTTCCACCAACTTAATTCAAAGGAGCCTTTCAAATACCTCCTCCATAGGGACCTACCTCTGCATGTGTGGCAAACGTCTATTTGCTTCTTCTACTGGAGAAGAAAAAAAATACATAATCTCTGTCAGGGCACACTCTAGTCAAAATAATAGTTTTTCTCAAATTTAAGTAAATTTCACATTTCTGAAAGAAAGAGACTCTTTCTGAGCTTTACATCCTCACTTAAACATCACTGCCACCTGACCCTCAGGAAAAAAATTCCTGTTTGATGGGGCCTTCAACTTACTAGAAGAGTTCTCTAGACTCATGTCAGAATTTTACATAAACTTCTACTAGTCAGTTGAACAAATAAAAATGATTGAAATCTTCAACATACATTTCTGTCTTTTATTTATACTCTTCCTTCAGACTTTGGCGGACCTTGTTGCCTGCATGTGTCAGATGCTGTGTGACCCCATAAGATTTAAGTCTGCTTCATCACTGTCATTATATCACATAATTGATCCTCTCAGAATAACTCTCTATCATCAAGAATATTCTCACCTTTAACACTGGGTATGTTGCTCACACACTATTTTATAGAGCCAATCCCTAGTTGAATTCCAATCATGTCACATTTTACAACCAGCACGTGGCTCAGTTCAAAGACTGCCTCTCTACTGGGTCTATTCTTGAGTCAGGGATCTTCTCCATCACTGACTAGACCATATGACAAGCTGTAGAGATTGTTCAGTCTCAACTTTTGTTTCTTCTTCCACCTTAGGCTTTATCTAGGGAGACTCTTGCCACATGAAGGATTTCATTGTCAAAGGAATATTTTTTCCCTTGAAAACTTCTCGAAGAGAAGGATACTGGGGCATATGCTCACATTTTCTAAGATATGATTATACTGATAAGGCTTCATATGCCCCCATCTATCCAAGCAATTTAATAGATATGTACTAGAACAGTTTTTCCAGTAATATTTAAGTAATTAGCTAATATTCAAAAAACAGTTCTTTGCTAGTCTTTCAGAAAAGAACTGATTGCTAATTCTCTCTCTGACTTCTAATCACTGAGCCATTTGTCTAAGGTTGTCAGTTGAATGAATGTGGAAAATGTTCCAATTGGAGAGGTCAAGATTAAAACAGAATTCAGTCTCAAATTTATTTGGCCCTAGTGTAGAAATATATGCTCCAATTTTTCTTAACTCCTGCCAGACGAAGCAAAAGAAAAAAAAAATTCTGCTTCATCTTACCTATATTCAGAGGACTATTAAATTAAGAATTTGTGCAATGTAGCTGACACTAGGCAGAGAATCAGCTAGAACAAAGTCTAACACACAGTAGGTGTTTAATAAGTATATGATATTGAAATAACTTAATGACCCTGAGTGTGGTGATAGCCATCGCATCGAAACATCTGGCACCCAGCCCCAGAGTGTGCTGTCTGTTGCTTAGGCACTCTGTTCTCACACATTGGTTTATTTTTACATGCATCACATTTTATTTTAAAAAATGTTTTCATCTATAATTTTAATATCCAACCAACTGTGCATAATGTTTAATGACATCCTATTAACAAAGAAACACTTTTAGAAGAACCACAGGGAAGTAACAATTACTGCTTTTCTCCTTAGCACCTGATACAAGGTTTGGCAATAGAGGCATTAACTAACAGCTCTTGCTCATTTCCAGAGTCCACAGACTTTTTCAGGAGGCAAGTATCTTTACCTGTAGTCTTATCCTCAAAACAATGGCTGGAATGGCTTTCAGTGAAACTGATACAGGTAGTATTATCATATTATCATATATCTCCATTTTATAGATAAGGAAACAAGGTTGGAAATATTAAATGACTTGCATATGTTCACACAGCTAGTAAGAGGTGGAGCTAAGAATTCAGCCCAAAACTATCCACTGTAAAACTTGGCATCAGCGTGGGTGACATGAACCGACAGACCCTGCTCAGCCTAAAACCATTTCTTGACTGCTGATGGCCTTAAGACTGCCTATCAGAAGCTTTGCCTTTGTGCTAAGTATGTCCGTCTCCTCTAGAACTTATATAAATGTGCCTTGAGATGGAAAAACTAAGGGTCAGGAATACCCAACCATGAGGCGCCAACTGTACTCAATAATCTCTACTAGTGACAGGAAGCAGGAATGGCTTAAGAGCAATGGAAGTCTCTTGGAATAGGGAAAGACCTCTAAAGAAAGGATTGGGGGAGTGAGAAGTGAAGAAGTCTTGGGGCTGTTTATAACCTGTTATCAATGATATTTTATTAATAGAAGGTTAAGATTAAAAATACAAGCTTTGCAATGGATAGTCTTGGGCTGAATTGTCAGCTCCACTACTTACTAGTAGCTGTGTGAATATATGAAATTTATTTAATATTTCAAACCTTGTTTCTTCATCTATAAAATGGAGATATGTGGTAATACTACCTGTATCAGTTTCCTGAGCCTGTCATAAAAAATGACCACAAAGTTGGTGGCTTAAAACAACAGAAATTTATTATCTCACTGTTCTGGAAACCAGAAGCCCTAAATCAAAATGTTGGTAGAGTTGGTTCCTTGTAGAGGTTCTGAGGGAAAATCCATTCCAGGCTTCTTACCACTTTCAGGTAGCTACAGGCAAACCTTAATGTTCCCTGGCTTGGGCTACATAACTCCAATTCCTGCCTCTGTTTGCACATTACCGCTTTCTCTGTGTTTCAAAGAAACACTTCGGGCTTTCCCAGTGGCTGAGACCATAAAAAATCTGCCTGCAATGCAGGAGACCCAGGTTCAATCCCTGGGTTGGGAAGATCCCCTGGAGAAGGAAATGGCAACCCATTCCAGTATTCTTGCTTGGAGAATTCCATGGACAGAGGAGCCTGGTGAGGTACTGTTCATGGGGTCACAAAGAGCCGGAAACAACTGAGTGATTAACACACTGTGTCTCAAAATTTCCTTCTCTGCCTTACGTGGAGAGCAGTCATTGGATTTAGGGCCTACTCTAATCCAGGAAGGTCTTACCTGGTGGCTCAGATGGTAAAGAATCTGCCTGCAATGCCAGAGACTTGAGTTTGATCCCTGGATTGGGAAGATCCCCTGGAGTAGGAAATGGCAACCCACTATAGTATTCTTGCCTGGAAAATGCCATGGACAGAGAAGCTTGGTGGGCTCCAGTCCATGGGATCTCAAAGAGGCTGACATGACTGAGCAACTAACACTTTCATTTTTTTGTCATCCAGGATGATTAAATTAAGGATCCCCAAATCAAATTAACATATGGACAGTAAGAATTCAATAAATGATTGCTATGATTACAAACATGTTAAGTCTTCTTTACTTACAAGCTTACATAGGAACAATGAAAGTCCTGCTCTACAGAAAATGTATGATTATTATATTATGAGTGTTTGTATGGCAACATTTTGGCATCTAGTCTTACAGTATTTGTTAGATGGATTCATATTTGCTGACCTGATATTTGGTTATAAAATACCTTACAAATATTAATTCTCTAATAAGTGCAAAAGCAGTGATAAAGTCAAAAGTAATAGTACAGAGACTTGAAAGATTACTAGGGATCTTAAAATAGAGATTATATTTTAAAAGAAAGATGAGTGTTTCAGACAAGATGGTGTAGACTACTTTTTCTGTGCTCCCTGCTAAAAACAGATATAAAATAACTGTTAAAAATAACTCAAGACGCAACGAAGAAAAACTCTGAAAGATGGAAGATGGACCACAATACTGAAGAAATACTAAAGGGGTGCGGCAAATTTTGAACCACCATCCCACTAAAGAAGGCCAAGAAGGCCACCAAGACCTGGCATTTCCTGGCCCCCAACCTATTAAGAGAAGGACAGCCCAGACAGGTTCACTCCTCCCCAAGATGGTACAGGAGTCCATTGACAACATTACGTGTCCCTGGCAGAGCCAGGAAGGGGAATTAACTGAAAGTCCTACTGACAATAAATTATTTACTAGGATAAGCACTCATCTATCCTTACCCTGCCTGAGACTCAACTCCCCCACCTAGAGACGCCACACAGCTAGAAGACACTGACAAAGAGGATCACAGCACAAGCGCCAGCTGGGGAAGCATTCTCCTTCCCCACTGGACCTGAGGTTCCCCTGCTGCTCCACTCAGAGACACTGTGTGTATGCGTGTGTGCAAGTGGATCACGCCACAATAAATGGGTAACCTGAGGTGTACTTCATCTTCCACAGACAGGGGGGAGATTGCAACAAGATGCACCCAGTTCAGGAAGCCTATTCGTCCCTGCAGGCCTAAGACTCTCCCTGCCCCCACTCACAGACAAACCTCATAAAAAGCACCAAGCTAGGGAGGCACTCTTCATTCTCCACAGATAGGAGGAGCCTGCCAAAACAAGCACCAGGAAACATCATTCAGCCCTGAAGCAGGAGACCCCCTTCCTTCATATGCAAGATGCAGAGAACCAATCCTGAGCAAACTTCTTTGGCTCCCTCATACAATGCTAGCAAGGATCAGTGGAAGCCCCAGTGGCATGAGACAAATGGCAGGGACAAAAATACGACCACAAAGGCTCTGAAAAGGAATATTGTCACTGGAACCACAGTCCCAAAACTAGGTCAGGACTTGCATGCTAAATCTAAAAAAAGTGACTACCTGCTGAAATTAAAGGGGTCCACATTCTCCGATGACTCTACAGTGCATAGTCTCCCTTATGACTATACAGTGGAAGTAAGAAATAGATTCAAGGGACTAGACCTGATAGACAGAGTGCCTGATGAACTATGGACAGAGGTTTGTAACACTGTACAGGAGACAAGAATCAAGACCATCCCCAAGAAAAAGAAATGCAAAAAAAGCAAAATGGCTGTCTGAGGAGGCCTTAAAATAGCTGTGAAAAGAAGAGAAGTGAAAAGCAAAGGAGAAAAAGAAAAATATACCCATTTTAATGCAGAGTTCCAAAGAATAGCAAGGAAAGATAAGAAAGCCTTCCTCAGTGATCAATGCAAAGAAATAACGGAAAACAATAGAATGGGAAAGACTAAAGATCTCTTCAAGAAAATTAGAGACACTAAGGGAACATTTCATGCAAAGATGGGCTCAATAAAGGACAGAAATGGTATGGACCTAACAGAAGCAGAAGATATTAAGAAGAGGTGGCAAGAATACACAGAAGAGCTGTACAAAAAAGATCTTCNCTGGTCTTGTTTTTGTTGACTGTATAGAGCTTCTCCATCTTTGGCTGCAAAGAATATAATCATTCTGATTTTGGTGTTGGCCATCTGATGGGGTCCATGTGTAGAGTCTTCTCTTGTGTTGTTGGAAGTGGGTATTTGCTATGACCCGTGCATTTTCTTGGCAAAACTCTATTAGTCTTTGCCCTGCTTCATTCTGTATTCCGAGGCCAAATTTGCCTGTTACTCCAGGTGTTTCTTGACTTCTTACTTTAGCATTCCAGATCCCTACAATGAAAAAGACATCTTTTTTGGGTGTTAGTTCTAAAAGGTCTTGTAGGTCTTCATAGAACCATTCAACTTCAGCTTCTTCAGCATTACTGGTTGGGGCATAGACTTGGATAACTGTGATATTGAATGGTTTGCCTTGGAAACGAACAGAGATCATTCTGTTGTTTTTGAGATTGCATCCAAGCACTGCATTTTGGACTCTTGTTGACCATGATGGCTACTCCATATCTTCTGAGTGATTCCTGCCCACAGTAGTAGATATAGTGGTCATCTGAGTTAAATTCACCCATTCCAGTCCATTTTAGTTTGCTGATTCCTAGAATGTCAACATTCACTCTCACCATCTCTTGTTTGACCACTTTCAGTTTGCCTTGACTCATGAACTTGACATTCCAGGTTCCTATGCAATATTGCTCTTTACAGCATTGGATCTTGCTTCTATCACCAGTTACATCCACAGCTGGGATGTTTTTGCTTTGGCTCCATCCCTTTATTCTTTCTAGAGTTATTTCTCCACTGATCTCCAGTAGCATATTGGGCACCTACTGACCTGGGGTCATTTTCCCTTGTCATACTGTTCATGGGGTTCTTAAGGCAAGAATACGGAAGTGGTTTGCCATTCCCTTCTCCAGTGGACCACATTCTGTCAGACCTCTCCACCATGACCCGCCCGCCCTGGGTTGCCGCACGAGCATGGCTTAGTTTCATTGAGTTAAACAAGGCTGTGGTCCTAGTGTGATTGGATTGACTTGTTTTCTGTGAGTATGGTTTCAGTGTGTCTGCCCTCTGATGCCCTCTTGCAACACCTACCATCTTACTTGGGTTTCTCTTACCCTGGGCGTGGGGTATCTCTTCACAGCTGTTCCAGCAAGGCGCAGCTGCTGCTCCTTACCTTGGAAGAGGGGTATCTCCTCACCGCTATGCCCACTTAAACAAAAGCAATGGTTCTAAGTAGCAACAACTCTAATACTTTACTGATTCTTGAATTGGACAGGCTCCTGGAAGATCATTTGACAGCCTACAAAGTACCCTTGAAAGTAGAGTTAGGCCATAGAAGCCCCAAGGTATCATGAGAGGTTAGTAAAAGTAGCCTAGGAAGTAATAGTGGCCTGCTTTAGCCCCTCAACAAATCCTAGGAGGTTCGTGCCAGGCCACATCAGTCCCAAAGTACCCTAGGGTTTGAGGAATGGTACTCATAATGTCCAAGATAAAAGGATATCTGATTTTCAAATTTCAAGACCCCTTTCACAAAACACATGGAAAATGTAATCAGCAACAGTCACACTCTGACAGTCCTGCATTTTTTCCAATCATTTAAATGGAAACTGACCTTGAGCTATAACTGAACTAAGATTCCTAAACAAAACTGAGGTTTTTCCAAATTTAAAATGAATCAGCATTTGAAGTCATTGGCAAAATGATTATTAGTTCCCCAAAGGCAGAGTCTTATTTTGTTTCCCTTTGTAAGTCTAGTCTTATCTTTGGGATAATAAATAGGTATCAAATAAATAGATAAATGCCTTGGTTTAATTTTCCTTTAGGGAAGAAACAATCAGTAAGCTTGTCTTTGAAATCAAAAGAATGGGATATCTATTTTCAAATTCATATGGGAACCAAAGAGTTAAATGAAGTGAAACATATTTGCTTACTTCAGAAATTTTCAGAGCCTTTAATATGCCAAGCTGCACTATTAAGTCACCACGTTAGGGAGATAACATATGCAGAATTCTGTGAACCTGATTAAACACTAAACTCTTTTTTTATTTCATAAAGCACTTAAAATTCCAAAGAATTTTGAGACACTCTAGCTGTTGAAAGTGAAAGTTAGTCACTCTGACTCTTTGCGACCCCATGGACTGTAGCCCGCCAGGCTCCTCTGTCCATGGTATTTCCCAGGCAAGAATACTGGAGTGGGTAGCCATGTCCTTCTCCAGGGGATCTTCCCAACCTAGGGTTCAAACATGGGTCTCTTGCACTGCAGGCAGGTTCTTTACCATCTGAGCCACCAGGGGATCCTCTAGCTCTTAAGGGCTGCTTAATGATTGAAAATCATAAGTATAGCAAAACTGAATTGTTATAGAGGGATTTCAGGAGATGGATGTGGTTTGGTTGAAATTTTATGCCCATTGATTAGTAACTCCCATTTCTTCTTCTCCCCAACCCCTGGCAACCACCATTCCACTCTCTAACTCTATGAATTCTACTGTGTTAGATATTCATATAAGTGGCATCATGTCGTAGTTGACTTTCTATGGCTGGTTTATTTCACTTAACCTAATGTCCTCAAAGTTGTCTCATATTATAGAATTTCCTTCCCTTTTAAAGCTGAATAGTATTCCTTTATATGTATAGACTACATTTTCTTTTTCCACATATCCGTTGATGAGCCTTTAGGTTGTTTCAACATCTTGACTGAGGTGAATAGTGTTGCAATGAACATAGGAGTGCTAATATCTCTTTGAAATCCTGATTTCAATTCTTTGGGATAAGCACCCAGAAGTGGGATTGCTAGATCATACGGTAGTTCTATTTTTAATTTTTGGAGGAATCTGCACAGGTTCCTCCATAGCAGCTGTAGCATTTTGCATTCCTACTAACAGTGTGCAAGTGTTTCAACTTATCCACATCCTTACCAGCACTTGTTATCTGCTGTTTTTTGATAATAGCCATCTTGACAGGTATGTGGTGATATCACTTTGTGGTTTAGATTTATACCTCCCCAACAATTAGTAACTACTCTTGCTGTTTAGTCGCTCAGTCCTGTCTGACTCTTTGTGACTTCATAGATTGCAGCACTCCAGGCTCCTGTGTCTTCCACTATCTCATTATTTGGGAGATTAACCCTTTATCAGATAGATGGTTTGCAAATATTTTCTCCATTCCAAATATTGCCTTTTCACACTGCTGATTTTTTCCTTTGCTGTACAGAAGCTTTTTAGTTTTATATAGTCCCACCCTGTCTATTTTTGCTTGTGTGGCCTGCGAAGAAATATCTTAATATAAGTAAAGCTGATGATGCTGGTTCATGAACCACCCTTTGAGAAGCACTGTGTTAAAAATTCCAGATCCCTCAAATCTGACCTCAGGTCATAGGAAAGAAAGAGGCCCAGGATCTGATTTTTTTTTTAACAAACATTCCTGATAATTGTTTTGTTCTAAATATACTACATATTTTATGTGCACTAAAATTCATGCTCTTTCCCTATTGAGGAGCTCCTCAGATACTGACTGGAGCAGTATTCTCAAAATCCTGATAATTTGTGGGATAAAACCAGATAATTCTGTTCTGGCTGTCTCTTATACACATCTNTTCTTGACTTCTTACTTTAGCATTCCAGATCCCTACAATGAAAAAGACATCTTTTTTGGGTGTTAGTTCTAAAAGGTCTTGTAGGTCTTCATAGAACCATTCAACTTCAGCTTCTTCAGCATTACTGGTTGGGGCATAGACTTGGATAACTGTGATATTGAATGGTTTGCCTTGGAAACGAACAGAGATCATTCTGTTGTTTTTGAGATTGCATCCAAGCACTGCATTTTGGACTCTTGTTGACCATGATGGCTACTCCATATCTTCTGAGTGATTCCTGCCCACAGTAGTAGATATAGTGGTCATCTGAGTTAAATTCACCCATTCCAGTCCATTTTAGTTTGCTGATTCCTAGAATGTCAACATTCACTCTCACCATCTCTTGTTTGACCACTTTCAGTTTGCCTTGACTCATGAACTTGACATTCCAGGTTCCTATGCAATATTGCTCTTTACAGCATTGGATCTTGCTTCTATCACCAGTTACATCCACAGCTGGGATGTTTTTGCTTTGGCTCCATCCCTTTATTCTTTCTAGAGTTATTTCTCCACTGATCTCCAGTAGCATATTGGGCACCTACTGACCTGGGGTCATTTTCCCTTGTCATACTGTTCATGGGGTTCTTAAGGCAAGAATACGGAAGTGGTTTGCCATTCCCTTCTCCAGTGGACCACATTCTGTCAGACCTCTCCACCATGACCCGCCCGCCCTGGGTTGCCGCACGAGCATGGCTTAGTTTCATTGAGTTAAACAAGGCTGTGGTCCTAGTGTGATTGGATTGACTTGTTTTCTGTGAGTATGGTTTCAGTGTGTCTGCCCTCTGATGCCCTCTTGCAACACCTACCATCTTACTTGGGTTTCTCTTACCCTGGGCGTGGGGTATCTCTTCACAGCTGTTCCAGCAAGGCGCAGCTGCTGCTCCTTACCTTGGAAGAGGGGTATCTCCTCACCGCTATGCCCACTTAAACAAAAGCAATGGTTCTAAGTAGCAACAACTCTAATACTTTACTGATTCTTGAATTGGACAGGCTCCTGGAAGATCATTTGACAGCCTACAAAGTACCCTTGAAAGTAGAGTTAGGCCATAGAAGCCCCAAGGTATCATGAGAGGTTAGTAAAAGTAGCCTAGGAAGTAATAGTGGCCTGCTTTAGCCCCTCAACAAATCCTAGGAGGTTCGTGCCAGGCCACATCAGTCCCAAAGTACCCTAGGGTTTGAGGAATGGTACTCATAATGTCCAAGATAAAAGGATATCTGATTTTCAAATTTCAAGACCCCTTTCACAAAACACATGGAAAATGTAATCAGCAACAGTCACACTCTGACAGTCCTGCATTTTTTCCAATCATTTAAATGGAAACTGACCTTGAGCTATAACTGAACTAAGATTCCTAAACAAAACTGAGGTTTTTCCAAATTTAAAATGAATCAGCATTTGAAGTCATTGGCAAAATGATTATTAGTTCCCCAAAGGCAGAGTCTTATTTTGTTTCCCTTTGTAAGTCTAGTCTTATCTTTGGGATAATAAATAGGTATCAAATAAATAGATAAATGCCTTGGTTTAATTTTCCTTTAGGGAAGAAACAATCAGTAAGCTTGTCTTTGAAATCAAAAGAATGGGATATCTATTTTCAAATTCATATGGGAACCAAAGAGTTAAATGAAGTGAAACATATTTGCTTACTTCAGAAATTTTCAGAGCCTTTAATATGCCAAGCTGCACTATTAAGTCACCACGTTAGGGAGATAACATATGCAGAATTCTGTGAACCTGATTAAACACTAAACTCTTTTTTTATTTCATAAAGCACTTAAAATTCCAAAGAATTTTGAGACACTCTAGCTGTTGAAAGTGAAAGTTAGTCACTCTGACTCTTTGCGACCCCATGGACTGTAGCCCGCCAGGCTCCTCTGTCCATGGTATTTCCCAGGCAAGAATACTGGAGTGGGTAGCCATGTCCTTCTCCAGGGGATCTTCCCAACCTAGGGTTCAAACATGGGTCTCTTGCACTGCAGGCAGGTTCTTTACCATCTGAGCCACCAGGGGATCCTCTAGCTCTTAAGGGCTGCTTAATGATTGAAAATCATAAGTATAGCAAAACTGAATTGTTATAGAGGGATTTCAGGAGATGGATGTGGTTTGGTTGAAATTTTATGCCCATTGATTAGTAACTCCCATTTCTTCTTCTCCCCAACCCCTGGCAACCACCATTCCACTCTCTAACTCTATGAATTCTACTGTGTTAGATATTCATATAAGTGGCATCATGTCGTAGTTGACTTTCTATGGCTGGTTTATTTCACTTAACCTAATGTCCTCAAAGTTGTCTCATATTATAGAATTTCCTTCCCTTTTAAAGCTGAATAGTATTCCTTTATATGTATAGACTACATTTTCTTTTTCCACATATCCGTTGATGAGCCTTTAGGTTGTTTCAACATCTTGACTGAGGTGAATAGTGTTGCAATGAACATAGGAGTGCTAATATCTCTTTGAAATCCTGATTTCAATTCTTTGGGATAAGCACCCAGAAGTGGGATTGCTAGATCATACGGTAGTTCTATTTTTAATTTTTGGAGGAATCTGCACAGGTTCCTCCATAGCAGCTGTAGCATTTTGCATTCCTACTAACAGTGTGCAAGTGTTTCAACTTATCCACATCCTTACCAGCACTTGTTATCTGCTGTTTTTTGATAATAGCCATCTTGACAGGTATGTGGTGATATCACTTTGTGGTTTAGATTTATACCTCCCCAACAATTAGTAACTACTCTTGCTGTTTAGTCGCTCAGTCCTGTCTGACTCTTTGTGACTTCATAGATTGCAGCACTCCAGGCTCCTGTGTCTTCCACTATCTCATTATTTGGGAGATTAACCCTTTATCAGATAGATGGTTTGCAAATATTTTCTCCATTCCAAATATTGCCTTTTCACACTGCTGATTTTTTCCTTTGCTGTACAGAAGCTTTTTAGTTTTATATAGTCCCACCCTGTCTATTTTTGCTTGTGTGGCCTGCGAAGAAATATCTTAATATAAGTAAAGCTGATGATGCTGGTTCATGAACCACCCTTTGAGAAGCACTGTGTTAAAAATTCCAGATCCCTCAAATCTGACCTCAGGTCATAGGAAAGAAAGAGGCCCAGGATCTGATTTTTTTTTTAACAAACATTCCTGATAATTGTTTTGTTCTAAATATACTACATATTTTATGTGCACTAAAATTCATGCTCTTTCCCTATTGAGGAGCTCCTCAGATACTGACTGGAGCAGTATTCTCAAAATCCTGATAATTTGTGGGATAAAACCAGATAATTCTGTTCTGGTTTCCCAACACAGAATAGATTACGAGCTATCTACTGTGCAATGCAGACTTCCCAGGTGGCGCTAGTGGTAAAGAACCCTCCTGCCAATGCAAGCGACGTTAAGAAGTGTGGGTTCAGTCTCTGGGTCAGGAAGATCCCCTGGAGAAGCAAATGGCAACCCACTCCAGTATTCTTGCCTGGAGAATCCCATGGATGGAGGAGCCTGGTGAACTACAATCCATGGGGTCGCAAAGAGTCAGACACGACTGAAGTGACTTAGCATGCATGCACGGTGCGGTGCTAAAGCAGGATGTTTGTTTATTTGATTTTGTTTTTAAAGTTATGAGATTTGGGTGTTTTTTTTTTTTTTTTCAGAAAATTATTTACTATTAAATGAAGGAGTTTAACCTAAATGCTCTATTTATTAAAGCTACAAACTCCAAACCTAGTTTTTTCCTCAAGCTTTTGAATTCAATCTACAAATCTTACTATTCTATTTATAAATCTAGTAAAGTTTAATGATCACTTACACAAATGCCTTTGACTGAATGTTGGTCCCATGTAACTCAGTACCTTTATAAATTGGATAATTCCATTTACTTTTTAAGCACTTTAAATATTTAATAAATAAAACCTTCTCAGTACTTAATTAATTTTGATAAACTTAATATATTAAACTTAAAAGTACAGTGAATCTTAAAGTTCTTTTAAATGTCCAAACGTGTCGATATAATATCCTTAAAACTAGGGGCAAAGCCTTAAGAAATTATTCCAGATGTCTTTTCCGTCTGTAAGAGTTATGTTGAGAAAGATGGAAAATGTAAGATTCTGTCAAGTTCAAAGTATTTAAAACTAACCATGAAGACTTTTAAGTATCTTGAGATATTAAAATTAAAAATCCCTTTCTGTGAAGGAGCAGCCTGTGGTTACAAGATTCTGTGAATGGATGGAAGAATTTGGCAATAATTAGGCACAAAACAGGGACATGAGCTATGTGACTGTGATTATTAATTTTATGCATCAACTTGACTGGATCATGGGGTGCCCAAATATTTAGCTAAACATTATTCCTAGGTATTTTTGTGAAGGTGTTTCTGGATGAGATTAGCATTTGAATCAATGGTCTCAGTAAATTCCTTCCAGTGTGGGTGGGCATTATCCAATCTTTCAAGGACCTGAATAAAAGACAAAAGCAGGTGAAAACTCACCCTTGCTCTGCCTGATTGCTGAGCTGGGACACTAGACTATGTCCCAGTCTATATTCAGACTGAGACTTACACCATTGGTTCTCAGACCTTCAGATTCAAACTGAACCACACCACCAGTTTTCCCAGGTCTTCAGTTTGCAGATGGAAGACTGTGGGACTTATGGACACAGGCAATGGGGAGGAAGGAGATGGTGGGACGAATGGAGAAAGTAGCATGGGAACATATACACTGCCATATATAAAACAGATAGTCAATGGGAATTTGCTGTATGACTCAGGGAACTCAGAATGGGGCTCTGTAACAACCTAGAGGGGTGGGAAGTGGTGGGAAGTGAGAGAGAGGTTCAAAAGGGAGGGGACATATGTATACCTATGGCTGATTCATGTTGATGTATCGCAGAAACCAACACAATATTGTAAAACAATTATCCTTCAATCAAGAATAAATTTTTAAAAATGAACAATTGGGCAATGAATTTAGGCAAATGCATTAAGTTGAAACATTCCAGTATCTTCAAATTTAAGAGAATTTTTGATTGAAACTTTTCACACTAACATTACCAAGATTTCATGTCTGTGATCTTTATACAGTTGATTTTTTGTGACCTCAAGGGGTACCATTTCTGACTGCTATCTTTTGAGAGAAATCTGTAATCGTCACTGAGGTTATAGTTAATTTCCTTTACCTAGATTAGATTCTTAATTTTAAAAGTTGTCTTTATCTTAATGTCTGGTATTTCCTGGCCCTGTAAGAAAAGTTACTCTAGGAGAAATTTAATAAGACCATAGCAAATAGACAACATGTATTACTGTAAAGTAGTTTATTGTTTTCTCTCCAACACCACAAATTCCAATAAATACCAATGCCAATTACAAAAATAAATGATAGTCAATTTTATACTATTAGTAACACACCTTTGGAGAAGGCAATGGCACTCCACTCCAGTACTCTTGCTTGGGAAATTCTGTGGACGGAGGAGCCTGGAAGGCTGCAATCCATAGGGTCGCAAAGAGTCAGACACGACTGAGTGACTTCACTTTTATTTTTCACTTTCATGCATTGGAGAAGGAAATGGCAACCCACTCCAGTGTTCTTGCCTGGAGAATCCCAGGGACGGAGGAGCCTGGTGGCCTGCCATCTATGGGGTCACACAGAGTCAGACACGACTGAAGCGACTTAGCAGCAGCAGCAGCAGCAGCAACACACCATAGATTGATAGGCAGTAGAGAAAGAAGGACTCACTTCTCAAAGATTCATCTACCTGTTGAGCTTGGTGATACGTTTCCTTCACTCCAGCTGCAACTTGGTTAATATTTCTGTGGGAGGAATCAGTTAGGAGTTATTTGTTGGCACCAGGACAGAGACAAGAGTAAGGCAAGTGAGGCACCCCGGGTACAGAATATAAGGCAACATTACTCAGGCATCTGCTAATGAAGGTGCTAGAACTTCTTCACTGTGCAAGAACAGGGTCAGCACCTGACAGCGTGTGCCACCTAACATCTGTATCCTTGGTACCTTGCTTACCTCACCCCTAGTCTTGGCACTATTGGACACCTCAAAAGCCCTCTGGGATGACCCTGCTTACAAAAGTTTTCCCAGAGATCAAGAAAAGACTGCTGTCTTTCTTCCAGGGAAAGATCGTGCTAGAGCTGGCTTTCTTTCCAGGTTGACCTTTTATTGCAGGCCTTTCAGAGTAACACCACCTGGCCAAATTCTCTCTGACCAGTCTCATATCTACCATAGGAAACCTGGTACAAAACTGCTTAAAAGTAACTTTTGTGACATATTAATCTTTTAAGAAAACCAGAAAATTCAGCTCTATAAAATATCACCCTTAACTTCATCACTTAGAAATAATTATCCTTTAGGAGTTACTTTGAAGAATGACCTTTATGCATATATTTTAATATAATCACAGGTTCAAATTGTACATATCTGTTTTGGTTCTTTTTAAGCTTCTCATTATATCATTTTCCATTTTTAAAAAAAGTCTTGCACAACACTGTTGTAAAGTGTTGCTTAATACTCCACTGTGTGACCTATATTCTGATTTATGATTAACCAAATCTCATATTGTTAGACATTTAGATTGTTTCCAATTTTTTGTATTATAAATATCACTTTTATGAGCAGACCCAGAACTAAACTTTATTCTCATCCTAAATTATGTCCTTTGGATACAGTTCTAATTATGGAAGCATACTTTGAAGAACAAATCTTTGAAGGTTTTTAGTACATATTGTCAAGTATCCCTCCAGGAAATTTATACCAATTTTGATCTTGTTTTTTTGGCTTCTAGCAGCTCAGTCAGGAAAACAGTAATAACAGTAATTGCAGCCACCACTTGTGGAAAGGTCAACTTCTTTTGACTTTACATACATTATCTCATTAAGTCTTCAAACAGTCCTAAATTTAAGTGGAATTACCCCCATGTAATGGCCAATTTTATGTCAGTTTGACTGGATCACAGCACCCAGATATTCAAACATTATGCTGTATGTTTCTGTGATGATTTCTTTTGGATAACATTAACATTTAAATTGGTCAACTCTGAGTAGGGCGAATNAGACCCAGAACTAAACTTTATTCTCATCCTAAATTATGTCCTTTGGATACAGTTCTAATTATGGAAGCATACTTTGAAGAACAAATCTTTGAAGGTTTTTAGTACATATTGTCAAGTATCCCTCCAGGAAATTTATACCAATTTTGATCTTGTTTTTTTGGCTTCTAGCAGCTCAGTCAGGAAAACAGTAATAACAGTAATTGCAGCCACCACTTGTGGAAAGGTCAACTTCTTTTGACTTTACATACATTATCTCATTAAGTCTTCAAACAGTCCTAAATTTAAGTGGAATTACCCCCATGTAATGGCCAATTTTATGTCAGTTTGACTGGATCACAGCACCCAGATATTCAAACATTATGCTGTATGTTTCTGTGATGATTTCTTTTGGATAACATTAACATTTAAATTGGTCAACTCTGAGTAGGGCGAATTGCCTTCCATAATGAAGGTGGGCCTCATCCAACCAGTAGAAGGCCTGAATAGAACAAAGGCTGACTTTCTCTGAGCAAGAAGAAATTCTGCCAGTAGACGCTTTTTGGACTTGAACTGCGACTGTTTCCCAGGTCTCCAGCCTGCTGGCCTACTCCACTGATTTTGAACTTATCAAGGTCCCATAATCATGTAAAAGTGAAAGTGTTAGTTGTTCAGTTATGTCCAACTCTTTGTGACCCCATGGATTGTAGCCTGCCAGGCTACTCTGTCCACAGGATTCCCCAGGTAAGAATACTGGAGTGGCTAGCCATTTCCTTCTCCAGAGTATCTTCCCAACCCAGGGATTGAACCTGAATTTCCTACATTGTAGGTAGATTCTTTACCATCTGAGCCACCAGGGAAGCCCATAATCATGTAAGCTAATTCCTTAAAATACACCTCTCTCTCTTTCTCTCTCTCCACACAGTGTTGGTTCTGTTTCTTTAGAGAACCCTGACTAATACACCCTGTTTAGCAGATGAGAAAATCAAGATTCAGAGAAGTTAATGCTCCCAGGTTCACACAGACAGAAAACAGCAAATCAGTATTGAAATACAGTTTACATCAGACCATGAGCCCATCATGTCATACTGGGACATTCTCCATCACTATGGAGAAGTTTGGGTAACTTCCCCCAAACCTGCCAATAGCATTAAATTGAAGGGCCCCTTCACAGTAGAACATCTTAATGAGGCAAACTCAGTCACACCAGAGCAGCTACCTAACTCAGAGCCTCTCCCACCACCATTAAAAGAAGAAGAGCTTCCAGTCAACTTCTGTTGCAGTTCTTTGATTAAGAGAGCAGAGGCTTCTGTCGATAGGATCTACTAGATGTCGGTGGCCATATCATTGCTATCTGTTTTTCAGCCCTCAAATGCAATGGGTTAGGTTTGGACATTCTCCCAATTTCTGTAATTTCAGAATCACCTACATGATAGAGTTGAGGAGCATAACCTCTTGTGATAGCCTTCTTTTGAATCAAAATGTGAAACTAGATTTGAACAGAGATGAGGAAATGAAGAATAACTAGTAGATATTTTCTTGTCCCTTCCTATTCCAGTACCTAAGGAGCCACCTTGTCTGAAGTGAAAATATATGAAAAAAAAAAAACAAAAACCCTGAAAGGAACATTCTGTTGCCCCAGTACTCTGACTTCTTGTAGTTCAATTATATGCTAACATTAAATAAAGATGCTGGACCTGAGCAAGCTGCTCTCAGACTGCCAGAGAGTCTCAGAGGCCCTTAGGCACAGTTGCTGAGCAATTCAAATTTTAACTTTAACTACAAATTGTGTGTTACAATTGGCAGATGGGTAAGCTAGAATGCTATTCTATTTCCCGAAATGAGGCTCTAGTTTTGAGTTTCATGCAAAGGGTGCTGGCTGCTGTTTTTGGCATTTAGACTAAAGCTCAGCTCTATGTCCAGAACCATGATATGGGTACTCAGTCACCAGGACAGTCTGGAAGTCATACACCAAGATGAATATGTGTTGTTGTTTAGTCATTTAGTCCTGTCCAACTCTTTGCAACCCCATGCACCACAGTACCCCAGGCTTCCCTGTCCTTCACCACCTCCCGGAGCTTGTTCAAACCGATGTCCATTGAGTTAATGATGCCATTCAACTATCTCGTCCTGTCATCCCCTTCTCCTCTCCTGTATGAATGAATGTGTATGACTCCATATTAAAAAAGAAAATCATGGAAATGACCCTGATTTAAGCCTTCCCTTTGTGAAGCTCTCCTGGAGAAGAGAAAGGCTACCCACTCCAGTATTTTGGCCTGGAGAATCACAAAGAGTCGGACATGACTGAGAGACTTTCACTTCACTTACGTGAAGGTGATGCAACTGTATGCAACCTAAAGATTAAAATGTCCCACCCAACCGAAGACCTGAAAGAATGGCCCCTTTGAGGTAGGAGATAGATGGGCTCCAGGTTGGACTTTACAATCAGAAATCTAGGTTGGACTTTTACAATCAGCCAGCCTCCTCTTTGCATTTCCTGAGGCAAGAGGTAGGTGGGTTCCAGTTAAGGAATTTACAACCAGCCTCCTGTTTGCTCTCTGAAATGGAAGTAACAGAAACAGGATAAATAGCCAGTCTCTGTCTCTTGTAAACACCTCAAGGAAATAATCTTGGCAAGGACAAAGAGAGGCAAAACCCTGTCTGAGTAAAGGATTAAGGGATATCCTTGCCCTCTCTTTTGGGACAAGGAAGACACTATACATGTGCAGAAAGGCTCCTTGGAGTCAAATGAAGTAAGTCAGAAAGAGAAAAATAAATATCCTATTCTAATGTATATATACGGAATCAAGAAAAATGGTATTGAAGAATTTATTACAGGGCAGCAATGGAGAAACAGACATAGAGAATAGACTTATGGACATGGGGAG
>SJYW01016018.1:0-11708 GCA_006410735.1 Raphicerus campestris
GCTTTCTTATCCATTCATCTGGTGATGGACATCTAGGTTGTTTCCATGTCCTGGCTATTATAAACAATGCTGCAATGAATTGACAAGTATGTGTCATCTTCCTGATTACTGAGGTCCTAGCTGATCAGCCTTAAGGAAAGGACCACATTCCCCGAGTGAGGGAGAGGCTTCCTACCATTGCATTTTAGTACAAAAGTGCATTTTCACGTGCTGCTGAGAGACTTTCTGTGATCCCAAGAGTAACACCAACATCAGTCAAATGTTCTTCCGTGAGTTATACCCCAAAAGCCAATGATGTGAACAGCAGAGTAAAGAGCTGGAGGGAACTGAGTCCCTGATCACATCATTAAGCTACTGACTCAACAATCCATGACATCTGTCTTCCTCTTGATTTACTGTTATGGGATCTAATGACTTTTAAAGCATTTTTAGTTGGACTTCCTGTTAGTTACAGTTGAAATCATCTCAACTGATATAGCAGTTAATAAATAAGAAAGTTCTGAAAATTTACAGTATTTTCACCTGCAAGCCTTTATGCACTAATATACAGATATGTACTTTCTGTGTGTATGTGCTAAGTTACTTCACTCATGTCCAACTCTCTGTGACCCCATGGACTGTAGCCTGCCAGGTTTCTCTGTCCATGAGATTCTCCAGGCAAGAATACTAGAGTGGGTAGCCATGTCCTTCTCCAGGGGATCTTCCTGACCCAGGTATCAAACCCAAGTCTCTTATATCTCCTGCTTTGGCAGACGGGTTCTTTACCACTAGCAACATCTGGGAAGTCCATGTAATTTCTGGCATGCATTAATTTTTAGCCCACAAGTTAATAATAGTTTTTTGATTTTTTTTTTCAAAAAATGCTTGCATTCATAATAGTAACATACATTTTTTGCAAAGCTATGAAAATCTCCCTCTCTCCTTTTCCTCTACTTAAATTTCATGGTTTGAATGTAAAATAAAATCTAAATATTAATATGAACAAATTTGAAAGACTGTACTCTCTTCCATCTTAATGAAACTTGACTATAATGTAGACTCTTGATAAATCAAAACTCTCTGATACTATAAGATATATTAATAAATTTTTATATAGTGGATTAATTTGGAAAATTAACTTGGTGGAAAAATTTATTTTAATGTATGTGTAGCTGGTTTGAATTTATAAGATCTAAAGATTCGAGAAGATGTGTTTTTAGTTTTAATCATGCATGTAGCCCACCAGGCTCTTCTGTCCATGGGATTTTAAAGACAAGGATACTGCTGTGCTTTGCCATTTCTTGCTGCATGCGATCTTCCCCTTCCAGGGATTAAACCTGAGTCTCTCAAGTCTCCTGCATTGGCAGGTGGGTTCTTTACCACTAACACCACCTGGGAAAACCGTTACTTACTGTTAATAGCATGCTATTGATGATTTTTAAATTATCAGGCTTCTCAATATACCCTATTGTTAATGTCTACTATAAAATATGAAAAAGGAGAATTCTGATAAGGTCAAATTGATTGTAACCAATAAGGAAAGAATGAGTAAATGTCTTACATTTTGCAAAACAAAATTCAAAGTTACAAAATACCTTGGCCTGAACATTTGTAAAATGTAAAACATTCTTTGCTCATTTGTTCCTTTAATGCAATAGGTAAATATGCAGAGAGCCAAATAAAACATTTAACTATGTAAAAATGAACATTAGAACATGTAGTACTTTCCTTTTTATAACCTGGTGTTTCTACCCAGGACATATTCAACCTGATGCTCCTCTAGTAGAAATTTGCATTTAGGAATGAAGTGAAATGGGCCAGAGTTAAGGCAGGACTCTATATCATGAGCAGAGGTTATGTTTAGAGTAAGTTCTTGGTAAGATTATCTGATCATAATCTTGGATTTTAGATGAGAAACCTCTAAATTGTATTCTTTGCTAGAACATGGAAAAGACAAAAATGGTGAAGAGGTTAGTTTTACACACTCCAAGGGCCATCTGGAAGGAAAACAAAAGATAATAATGTGACAGATTCATGTGACAGATTCATGTGACAAACAAATACTATATTTCTCAACTAAGGTACATTGCAGAATCAATGATGACTCCAAAGTATCTCATCTCAGTGATGAGCTGTCTTCACAGCATCATCAGAGAGAAGTAAGTCAATAAATAGATTTTTAAAAGGAGAAAAGAGGAAGTTATTTGTGAGTTTTTCAACATCCTCATGAAAACCATTACTTCATGTATTTTGCACATTTGTGTGTGCATGGGTGATTTGATCAGGTGGAAAATTAAGGGCCCATCCTTGTCCTTTGTGTTCACTATGTATGCTTGGTGCCTAGAAAAGTGCATGGGACATGGGAGGTGGGAGGGTGTTTCAGGATGGGGAACACTTGTACACCCGTGATGGATTCATGTTGATGTATGGCAAAACCAATACAATATTGTAAAGTAAAAATAATAATAATAATAATAATAAATAATAAAAGGAAAAAAAGTGCATGGGACAGAGTAAATACTTCATATACTTGGATGTGAGAATAAATATCATATAAAAGTCTGTATATGATGATGTCAAATCGTTTTCTGCTATAATACCTATTAAGGTTGACATTCACAAGGGCATTGCCTTGCTGTGGACATATGCTTATATTGTCATTCAAAACATATGCTCAGAAAAAGAAAGCACTACAATAATGTGTGATCACAGCAATCATTAACAATCAATAACAATCATCTTGGTGAAGATAAGAGAGTCTTCCAACTATGTGTAAATATCTAGTGCTCCTTACAACCCTATTTAATTCAATAAAAATGTATATGATGTTTTATAAAAGGAACTCTAAATTCATTCAATTTTACTTAAAATCATTTTGCATACTTGATTATTAGTAGACATGATTTTCTGCATACCTCACAATCTCAGACAGTTGCAGCTGAACTATATATTTGCATAATATGTAGAACACTGTGGCCTAGTTTTCCTTTCTCAAATGTGAGCTCTAGGCCTACAAATTGCATTTGAATTAGTGGGGTTCATGATTTTATTTTAGTGCCTGACAATGACTTGGTTTAGATAGTCTTTACTTCAAGAGTTGATGGATCTCAAATTATAATCCAAATGTTTTGACCTTACCATCACTGCAAATATGTAGGAAATGTAAGGAAAATCTAGCCCTCAATTTTCTGATTCATTTACTCATCAAACTATCTTATTAAAGCCACTTCATATTCAGGAAACTTCTTAGCAAATTATTTCCAGCTTATTTCATAGTCCCAGGAAGTTGACACTTATTAACCTGAGCTAAATCCCCATAGAGTCTGCTCTGTGTATAATTCTGAGCTCACACAGATTTTACGTTGCTACAATTAATGGGGTGGTAGATCTCCATATCCTCCCTAAAACATTTATTGTGAGCAACTCAAACCAAATTTCTATCAGCTTTCACTCCTAACCCCCTACCCACTCCACATGTTTCATGGAATAATTTTCAATCACTTGCTCTTTCTGGAGCTGTATTCCCTAATATTTATCTGAATCTTGCCTCTGAATATGATTTCTTTAAATCCAGTATACTCTGTTTTTTAAATATTCTTTTATTATTGGTGGTAGTTCCTCTTTTCCTTACAAAATAGAACAGGGCTCCTCTTTCTTTTCTTTTTTTTTTTTAAAGAGAATCTAGGCCTTGATTTGACCAATCTAAAAATCATAACAGTTTCAATGGTATCAAAAAATGGGCATCTGTACACACAAAAGAATTTGATTTAACTAGTGCCAGGGGAAAAAAATAAAGGTCACTTGACAGCATGTTAAATCCAGATTGAAAATCATATGATAAAAATAAATGAAAGGAAATGAAAGACATATTCTGGGTCATTGGGCTAAGGTGACCTAGAAGGGAGTGGAGGTATAAATTTGTGTACAAAAGTATGAAAGCATAATTTTATGAACTAGAAATCTATAGGATTTTTATGTAAATTCTGTAGGAAATATGAGGAGAAGGATGAAATGAGACAACCACAGTCGACTCTCAATTTACCAGGTTATTATGGGGAAGTGAGGCTGTGGTTAACTTGAAATCAATCGTAAATAGATCAGATAAGCTCTAGGCATATACTAGCTACTTCATAGTGTTATAAACTGCCAGCAATAAAAATAACAAAACATGTTTTCTTGAAATATTTTGCAAATATTGCAATTTTTTTTTAAAAGAGTGAAATACTGAATAGGGGAAACTCAGGTGTATTCTGTAATAATTTTGTTTTTGAGCACATGGCCAGAGAACACACATTGGGGTTTGGAATAGAGGGTTGTGTTCCTATAGTCATACAGCCCGAGATTCCTTTTGCAATGGAAATAGGATGCTGGGTTCTACTTCTCTTCAGAGATCAACTTCTCACTTTGGCTCGTATCCTCTTTTTCTTGAGGTGTAATTATATATAATAAAGGCACAGATATTAAAAGTATATAGTTTTAACAAATAAATATTCCCATTTAATCAGCATGCTCATCAAAATATAGAACATTTCTATCGTTCTCTCAAATGTTTTCTCAAACTTACTTTCTATAAGTTCCCTTCTCTGCTCCTCAGTTCAAACTTAATTACTGTTCTTATTTCTGTGTGTTGACTTATTTTGCCTTCTACTGAAATTTCTATAACTAGAAGTATACGGTATGTACTTAACGTTGTCTGTCTACTTATGCTCAGCATGATCTGATGAGGTTCATCCAAGTATACCAATGTTTCACTCCTTTTTTTGCTAATAATCTACTATATGACTATGTCATAATAGTTTATCCATTCTCCTATTCATGGGCATTGGGTTATTTCCAGTTTGCTGTTACCACCTGGAATATTTATGCACATGCCTTCTTTGAGAATTCTAACATTTTTTTTTTAATGTCCCCTTTGGAATAAGTTGAACAATAGCCATACAAAGACAGCAAGTACTAATCACTGAAACTTGCAGATGTTACATTATTTGGAAAAAGGGTCTTTGCACATATAACTACATTAAAAATTGTAAGATGAGACATTCCCCTTCTTTTGTCCCAGGGGTGTTAAATATAATTACACATACCTTATAAGGGGCTTCCCTGGTGTCTCAGTGGTAAAGAATCTGCCTGTCTTGCAGGAGCCACAAGAGATGTAGGTTCAATCCCTAGGTCAAGAAGATCCCCTGGAGAAGAGCATGGCAAAACTCACTCCAGTATTCTTGCCTGGAGAATCCCATGGACAGAGGAAGCTGGCAAGCTATATTCCATTGAGTTGCAACTCCTTAGAGTTGCAAACAGTTGGACACGACTGAGTCAGCTTAGCACATACCTTGTAAGAGAAAAGCAAAGGGGATTTTGAGGGATGCAGAGAAGAGGAGGAGGCAATAGATGTCCATTTAGGCAGAGACTGGAGTGATGGTGGCCACAGCAAGGAATGCCTAGAGATATCTGCAGGCGGGAGGTAAATAAGAGACTCTCCTCTAGAGCCCTGCGAGGGATATAGTCCCGTTAGATTTAGGATTTCCAGCCTCCAGACTGTGGAAGAATATACTTCTGTTATTTTAAGTCATCAACTTAGTATTAATTTGTTAACAACAGCTATAGTAAACTAATAAACCATCCATGGTCTCTCCTGTCTTATAAGCTTTTGATTTGAAATTGATGATATTGTTTGAGGAAGGAAGTATGCTTTCTCATACCCATTCTCAACTTTAACTTTTGAGTTTCATTCCTGGATAATTAAGATTATTATATTAATACTAAATATAGTTAGAAAACTTGAGTTTTATAAGGATGAAAAAAAATCTTGTTATGGTGCAAATTTTGTCTTAATGCTATACGTAGAATTAGATCATCCCAAAATCTGGAGAGAAAATGCTGGGATGAAAACTTTAGCTNCTGTATATGATGATGTCAAATCGTTTTCTGCTATAATACCTATTAAGGTTGACATTCACAAGGGCATTGCCTTGCTGTGGACATATGCTTATATTGTCATTCAAAACATATGCTCAGAAAAAGAAAGCACTACAATAATGTGTGATCACAGCAATCATTAACAATCAATAACAATCATCTTGGTGAAGATAAGAGAGTCTTCCAACTATGTGTAAATATCTAGTGCTCCTTACAACCCTATTTAATTCAATAAAAATGTATATGATGTTTTATAAAAGGAACTCTAAATTCATTCAATTTTACTTAAAATCATTTTGCATACTTGATTATTAGTAGACATGATTTTCTGCATACCTCACAATCTCAGACAGTTGCAGCTGAACTATATATTTGCATAATATGTAGAACACTGTGGCCTAGTTTTCCTTTCTCAAATGTGAGCTCTAGGCCTACAAATTGCATTTGAATTAGTGGGGTTCATGATTTTATTTTAGTGCCTGACAATGACTTGGTTTAGATAGTCTTTACTTCAAGAGTTGATGGATCTCAAATTATAATCCAAATGTTTTGACCTTACCATCACTGCAAATATGTAGGAAATGTAAGGAAAATCTAGCCCTCAATTTTCTGATTCATTTACTCATCAAACTATCTTATTAAAGCCACTTCATATTCAGGAAACTTCTTAGCAAATTATTTCCAGCTTATTTCATAGTCCCAGGAAGTTGACACTTATTAACCTGAGCTAAATCCCCATAGAGTCTGCTCTGTGTATAATTCTGAGCTCACACAGATTTTACGTTGCTACAATTAATGGGGTGGTAGATCTCCATATCCTCCCTAAAACATTTATTGTGAGCAACTCAAACCAAATTTCTATCAGCTTTCACTCCTAACCCCCTACCCACTCCACATGTTTCATGGAATAATTTTCAATCACTTGCTCTTTCTGGAGCTGTATTCCCTAATATTTATCTGAATCTTGCCTCTGAATATGATTTCTTTAAATCCAGTATACTCTGTTTTTTAAATATTCTTTTATTATTGGTGGTAGTTCCTCTTTTCCTTACAAAATAGAACAGGGCTCCTCTTTCTTTTCTTTTTTTTTTTTAAAGAGAATCTAGGCCTTGATTTGACCAATCTAAAAATCATAACAGTTTCAATGGTATCAAAAAATGGGCATCTGTACACACAAAAGAATTTGATTTAACTAGTGCCAGGGGAAAAAAATAAAGGTCACTTGACAGCATGTTAAATCCAGATTGAAAATCATATGATAAAAATAAATGAAAGGAAATGAAAGACATATTCTGGGTCATTGGGCTAAGGTGACCTAGAAGGGAGTGGAGGTATAAATTTGTGTACAAAAGTATGAAAGCATAATTTTATGAACTAGAAATCTATAGGATTTTTATGTAAATTCTGTAGGAAATATGAGGAGAAGGATGAAATGAGACAACCACAGTCGACTCTCAATTTACCAGGTTATTATGGGGAAGTGAGGCTGTGGTTAACTTGAAATCAATCGTAAATAGATCAGATAAGCTCTAGGCATATACTAGCTACTTCATAGTGTTATAAACTGCCAGCAATAAAAATAACAAAACATGTTTTCTTGAAATATTTTGCAAATATTGCAATTTTTTTTTAAAAGAGTGAAATACTGAATAGGGGAAACTCAGGTGTATTCTGTAATAATTTTGTTTTTGAGCACATGGCCAGAGAACACACATTGGGGTTTGGAATAGAGGGTTGTGTTCCTATAGTCATACAGCCCGAGATTCCTTTTGCAATGGAAATAGGATGCTGGGTTCTACTTCTCTTCAGAGATCAACTTCTCACTTTGGCTCGTATCCTCTTTTTCTTGAGGTGTAATTATATATAATAAAGGCACAGATATTAAAAGTATATAGTTTTAACAAATAAATATTCCCATTTAATCAGCATGCTCATCAAAATATAGAACATTTCTATCGTTCTCTCAAATGTTTTCTCAAACTTACTTTCTATAAGTTCCCTTCTCTGCTCCTCAGTTCAAACTTAATTACTGTTCTTATTTCTGTGTGTTGACTTATTTTGCCTTCTACTGAAATTTCTATAACTAGAAGTATACGGTATGTACTTAACGTTGTCTGTCTACTTATGCTCAGCATGATCTGATGAGGTTCATCCAAGTATACCAATGTTTCACTCCTTTTTTTGCTAATAATCTACTATATGACTATGTCATAATAGTTTATCCATTCTCCTATTCATGGGCATTGGGTTATTTCCAGTTTGCTGTTACCACCTGGAATATTTATGCACATGCCTTCTTTGAGAATTCTAACATTTTTTTTTTAATGTCCCCTTTGGAATAAGTTGAACAATAGCCATACAAAGACAGCAAGTACTAATCACTGAAACTTGCAGATGTTACATTATTTGGAAAAAGGGTCTTTGCACATATAACTACATTAAAAATTGTAAGATGAGACATTCCCCTTCTTTTGTCCCAGGGGTGTTAAATATAATTACACATACCTTATAAGGGGCTTCCCTGGTGTCTCAGTGGTAAAGAATCTGCCTGTCTTGCAGGAGCCACAAGAGATGTAGGTTCAATCCCTAGGTCAAGAAGATCCCCTGGAGAAGAGCATGGCAAAACTCACTCCAGTATTCTTGCCTGGAGAATCCCATGGACAGAGGAAGCTGGCAAGCTATATTCCATTGAGTTGCAACTCCTTAGAGTTGCAAACAGTTGGACACGACTGAGTCAGCTTAGCACATACCTTGTAAGAGAAAAGCAAAGGGGATTTTGAGGGATGCAGAGAAGAGGAGGAGGCAATAGATGTCCATTTAGGCAGAGACTGGAGTGATGGTGGCCACAGCAAGGAATGCCTAGAGATATCTGCAGGCGGGAGGTAAATAAGAGACTCTCCTCTAGAGCCCTGCGAGGGATATAGTCCCGTTAGATTTAGGATTTCCAGCCTCCAGACTGTGGAAGAATATACTTCTGTTATTTTAAGTCATCAACTTAGTATTAATTTGTTAACAACAGCTATAGTAAACTAATAAACCATCCATGGTCTCTCCTGTCTTATAAGCTTTTGATTTGAAATTGATGATATTGTTTGAGGAAGGAAGTATGCTTTCTCATACCCATTCTCAACTTTAACTTTTGAGTTTCATTCCTGGATAATTAAGATTATTATATTAATACTAAATATAGTTAGAAAACTTGAGTTTTATAAGGATGAAAAAAAATCTTGTTATGGTGCAAATTTTGTCTTAATGCTATACGNGTGAAATACTGAATAGGGGAAACTCAGGTGTATTCTGTAATAATTTTGTTTTTGAGCACATGGCCAGAGAACACACATTGGGGTTTGGAATAGAGGGTTGTGTTCCTATAGTCATACAGCCCGAGATTCCTTTTGCAATGGAAATAGGATGCTGGGTTCTACTTCTTTTCAGAGATCAACTTCTCACTTTGGCTCGTATCCTCTTTTTCTTGAGGTGTAATTATATATAATAAAGGCACAGATATTAAAAGTATATAGTTTTAACAAATAAATATTCCCATTTAATCAGCATGCTCATCAAAATATAGAACATTTCTATCGTTCTCTCAAATGTTTTCTCAAACTTACTTTCTATAAGTTCCCTTCTCTGCTCCTCAGTTCAAACTTAATTACTGTTCTTATTTCTGTGTGTTGACTTATTTTGCCTTCTACTGAAATTTCTATAACTAGAAGTATACGGTATGTACTTAACGTTGTCTGTCTACTTATGCTCAGCATGATCTGATGAGGTTCATCCAAGTATACCAATGTTTCACTCCTTTTTTTGCTAATAATCTACTATATGACTATGTCATAATAGTTTATCCATTCTCCTATTCATGGGCATTGGGTTATTTCCAGTTTGCTGTTACCACCTGGAATATTTATGCACATGCCTTCTTTGAGAATTCTAACATTTTTTTTTTAATGTCCCCTTTGGAATAAGTTGAACAATAGCCATACAAAGACAGCAAGTACTAATCACTGAAACTTGCAGATGTTACATTATTTGGAAAAAGGGTCTTTGCACATATAACTACATTAAAAATTGTAAGATGAGACATTCCCCTTCTTTTGTCCCAGGGGTGTTAAATATAATTACACATACCTTATAAGGGGCTTCCCTGGTATCTCAGTGGTAAAGAATCTGCCTGTCTTGCAGGAGCCACAAGAGATGTAGGTTCAATCCCTAGGTCAAGAAGATCCCCTGGAGAAGAGCATGGCAAAACTCACTCCAGTATTCTTGCCTGGAGAATCCCATGGACAGAGGAAGCTGGCAAGCTATATTCCATTGAGTTGCAACTCCTTAGAGTTGCAAACAGTTGGACACGACTGAGTCAGCTTAGCACATACCTTGTAAGAGAAAAGCAAAGGGGATTTTGAGGGATGCAGAGAAGAGGAGGAGGCAATAGATGTCCATTTAGGCAGAGACTGGAGTGATGGTGGCCACAGCAAGGAATGCCTAGAGATATCTGCAGGCGGGAGGTAAATAAGAGACTCTCCTCTAGAGCCCTGCGAGGGATATAGTCCCGTTAGATTTAGGATTTCCAGCCTCCAGACTGTGGAAGAATATACTTCTGTTATTTTAAGTCATCAACTTAGTATTAATTTGTTAACAACAGCTATAGTAAACTAATAAACCATCCATGGTCTCTCCTGTCTTATAAGCTTTTGATTTGAAATTGATGATATTGTTTGAGGAAGGAAGTATGCTTTCTCATACCCATTCTCAACTTTAACTTTTGAGTTTCATTCCTGGATAATTAAGATTATTATATTAATACTAAATATAGTTAGAAAACTTGAGTTTTATAAGGATGAAAAAAAATCTTGTTATGGTGCAAATTTTGTCTTAATGCTATACGTAGAATTAGATCATCCCAAAATCTGGAGAGAAAATGCTGGGATGAAAACTTTAGCTGCAACACACTGAGTAAAAGAAAATTTTGGCAGAGACTCTTGCTCTCAGTAAGCTGACATCCATATTTGTTTACAAACCATACCATTTTACTTAATCATCTACCATTTTCTGACTTCTCATCAACATATTTCTATTAAGTTTACTGGGAGACTCTGGAGAATGGCCACAGGTCCTTTATTTTATATTTTAATTTAATTTAATTTAATTAAACGCAATTCAACAATCCATAATTAAGCACATAGCTTCTACTCTATGTGTGTCTGGGCTTCCCTAGTGGCCTAGGTGGTAGAGAATCTGCCTGCAATGTGGGAGACCTGGAGTTGGGAAGATCCCCTTGAGGAGGGCATGCCAACCCAATCCATTGTTCTTGCCTGAAGAATTCCCTGACGAGCTGCAGTTTATGGGGTCACAGAGTCAGACACAACTGAGCAACTAAGCACAGCACAACACATGTGTGTCTAAGTAGCAAAAAAATTTGGGGTACAGATCAGAGAGATCCAGTGCCTAATCTCAAGTTGTTACCACTCATTAGTAAATAGATT
The DNA here is from genome assembly GCA_006410735.1 of Raphicerus campestris. Taxonomy (NCBI): domain Eukaryota; kingdom Metazoa; phylum Chordata; class Mammalia; order Artiodactyla; family Bovidae; genus Raphicerus; species Raphicerus campestris. The sequence goes on from SJYW01016018.1 coordinate 11,382, forward strand.
TGAGTTATAGAAATGCAACAGCTAGAAATACATATCAAATAACATTTTTACAAATGAAAAAAATTCCAGCATCAAACATTATTAACAGTACTAGAAATACCTTTTAAAAGTCATGCAAGTATTTTTATTGTGATTTAGATTCAGGGGGAAAAAAAGTGCTGTATTAGTCTACTTGGGCTGCCATAATAAAACTCCATAGAGTGGATGGTTTCAGTTCAGTTCAGTTCAGTTGCTCAGTCTTGTCTGATTCTTTGCGACACCATGAATCGCAGCACGCCAGGCCTCCCTGTCCATCACCAACTCCCGGAGTTCACTCAGACTCATGTC
>SJYW01016025.1:0-10748 GCA_006410735.1 Raphicerus campestris
ACCTTTTTGAAAGACTATGATTATTGCTTATTCACACATTTTATACCATCTATATGTGACTATGTTAAAAATTACCAAATTATATACTTACAAATATACATATGGTAAGTATTATGCATTCCATATGAACATGAAATGATATGTAAAAAAGTATATAAATTGAAAGAAAGAATGGGAATAATCTGATATAGGGACTAAGGCATAGTTATAAAATATACAAAATTAAGTTTTTGTGTGTTCTGTCAGGAAGCAACAGTTAGAACTGGACATGGAACAACAGACTGGTTCCAAATACGAAAAGGAGTACGTTAAGGCTGTATATTGTCACCCTGCTTATTTAACTTATATGCAGAGTACATCATGAGAAACACTGGGCTGGATGAAGATGGAATCAAGATTGCCGGGAGAAATATCAATAACCTCAGATATGCAGATGACACCACCCTTATGCCAGAAAGTGAAGAGGAACTAGAGCCTTTTGATGAAAGTGAAAAAAGAGCATGAAAAAGTTGGCTTAAAGCTCAACATTCAGAAAACTAAGATTATGGCATACAGTCCCATCACTTCATGGCAAAGAGATGGAGAACCAGTGGAAACAATGGCAGACCTTATTTTGGGGGGCTCCAAAATCACCGCAAAGGGTGACTACAGCCATGAAAATAAAAGACACTTACTCCTTGGAAGGAAAGTTATAACTAACCTAGACAGCATAATAAAAAGCAGAGACATTACTTTGCCAACAAAGGTCTGTCTAATCAAGGCTATGGTTTTTCCAGTGGTCATGTATGGATGTGAGAGTTGGACTATAAAGAAAACTGAGTGCCAAAGAATTGATGCTTTTGAACTGTGGTGTTGAAGAAGACTCTTGAGAGTCCCTTGGACTGCAAGGAGATCCAGCCAGTCCATCCTAAAGGAGATCAGTCCTGAGTGTTCATTGGAAGGATTGATGTNAACACTCTTGAGAGTCCCTTGGACTGCAAGGAGATCCAACCAGTCCATTCTGAAGATCAGTCCTGGGATTTCTTTGGAAGGAATGATGCTGAAGCTGAAACTCCAGTACTCTGGCCACCTCATGGGGAGAGTTGACTCATTGGTAAAGACTGATGCTGGGAGGGATTGGGGGGCAGGAGGAGAAGGGGATGACAGAGGATGAGATGGCTGGATGGCATCATGGACTCAATGGACATGAATCTGAATGAACTCCAGGAGATGGTGATGAACAGGGAGGCCTGGTGTGCTGCGATTCATGGGGTCACAAAGAGTCAGACACGACTGAGCGACTGAACTGAACTGAACTGAACTGATACTATGATAATATTGTCCCTGGAAATGGTTTTGTAAGTTTGTAATTTTAGTTCGAAAAGTGAAGACTGGCCTTGGCGTTAATGACAGAAGGAGTCTGTGAGACTGTTAATTCCAGTTATGACAAAAGTTAAGCTTAGTTCTGTTGATTCGTTTTGCCCAATCAAAGCTTGATAACAGGTGAATACATTAAGAGCAATAAATAGTCTCAGTTTCTTATTGCTGATTGCTGTGATATTTTAAAGGTTCAAATCAATAATTAGGATAATTAAGTCATTCAGTGTCAACCCTCTATTCAGATATTTAAAACTTTTAAATAAATAGCTGCAATACATCCATATGACATAGTTATTCTAAGATGTTTTGCTCTATACATGATTACATACAAAAGAGGACTAATGATGTATTTATAAATACACTGAAATATAAGAATTGGCAATAGGAGTTCTTAAAGTTAACTTCTGAAGAGGTAGAATAAGACATTGTTTAACTTGGATGCACAAAACTCTAACATTTCCATTTTCATGAAACATGCCCACTCATCCCATCAGCATTTAGAGAATTGGAGACAGCTGATAGGACCCTCCATGGTGTACTTGATCCATCTGTTCATCCATCAACGCTATGGTAAATATGCAAAATGAGAGGTCTGCCTTAGATCATGAAACCAAAGGCAAAATTCAGTCACGGCAGTTTAAAAAGAAAAAAGAAAAAGCCAACATACTTTTTGTTTGGCTAAATCTGTACCAAAGTTATTTTGTTGCCAATATAAAATTATCCAATTAAAATCTGAATGATGGGTCTCAAACAACTATGTCAAATCCTATTTTACATTTAATAATAATTTAACTGACATGAAAAGAATTCAACTAGTTAAATCTATATAGTAAAAAGTTTGTAAGAATAGTATTTACATTTTTTATGGATAACTTGTAAGGACTCTGTAATTATATATTTTTAGGTGTGGGAAGGGGGCTTCACACTATATTCTGGATGTGATGGTGGTAATTTAGTCACTAAGTTGTGACCAACTCTTGTGACACCATGGAGAGTAGCTTGCCAGGCTCCTCTGTCCATGAAATTTCCCAGGAGAGAATACTGGAGTGGGTTGTCATTTCCTTCTCCAGGGGATCCTCCCAATCCGGGGATTAAACTTGTGTCTCCTGCATTACAAGTGGTCTCCTGCATTGGAGGCAGATACTTTACCACTGAGCCAGCAGGTATAATGGTAAATTAAAACAGTCCTCCACAAGTGGTCCATATGGTGTCTCCTTGTAACAGAACACCTTGATATCCTTAGTCCTTGATAGAAAATAATCTATATATTGAAACATGAAATTCTGCATGTTAAATTGTCAAAAATCTTTAACATCTACCTAAATGATTAGACAAGGTTAAAAGTGCATTTATATAAAGCAAATACTTAACTTGTCTTGCAATATATTCAGAAAAAAGCATAGTCATGTTTTACCTTAAAATACAGTATTATACTCATTGAAGTCTATATGACATAAGTAACCTTGAATTCTAACTTCTATACCCATTTATTAATAGCATTTTCTTACTCATTTATTCTTTCAACAAATATTATGAAACATTAATTATGGATGTCATTTTAAAATATTAGGAATACTACAAAAAATGAGTTGCCCTCAAGTTTCTCATGGGAGAGACAGATAAGTAAGCATGTAATTAAAGTGCAATCTCATAAGAAAATATTGCAAACCTTACTTCAAGAGGATGCAGCAACCCATAGATAGGGTATATAATCTATGAAAACTTTATAGTGAAAGTGATCTCTAAGATAAGACTAAAAAATTAGTAGAATCAATGAAAGAAGGAAAGAACATTCTATGGAGAAGGAATTGAACATGTAAAGTTCCAGAGGAGATGATGGGCATGGCATCTTCAAAGAACCATAAGGTTTTAAATATGGAGAGGACAGATTAGAAATTGTGGTGGTGTGAGAATGATAATGTAATGGTTATAACAAGAGAGAAATCTAGTAGCTCTGGATTCAATTTAAGTCAGAGAGAATCACTACTTGACCAAAACAGTGAAAATAAGAATAAGAAGAAATGAATGGAAGCTAAGCAAAATCAGTTAATGATTTTCTGGAATACTGAATGGAGTTTTGCACATAGTAATTTGAAATAAATAAAAAAACATCATCCAATCAATAATATACTGAAAAATGTATGTAGAGGTCTGGTAAGCAGTGATTAGTCTCTTGGGAATGAATTCTGGAACACAGGAAAGATTTCTGGGAAATAATTACATATGACTGTGGGAGAGGGATGATTTTACATTCTTTTAACATTTTTCTTATTTTTGAGCAGCCAGTGCTCAGTGTTTTATGGAGGTGTATGCCAGTTCAATCAAAGATAAGATGAGTCACTTATTGAAATTTTTAGACGTCATCTAATTCTCAGTCAGAAAATGGAAAGGGTTCATGGCAGACAGAAAAGTTTTAGGCAAAATATAATGAATAAGAGATAATCTCCAATTCACTGGTATGGCAGTAAGAAAATTGTTATATTTTTTTGTGGATGAAGGAAAACCATAGCTATAGACTGGAACCTGGTGGGCTACAGTATATGGGGTTCACAAAGAGTAGGACATGACTTAGCGACCAACAGCAAACAGACCCCAGAGAGATCACTTTTCCCTTCTGCCATATGAGGACAAAGCATAAAGACTGCTCTCTATGAACCAGGAAATGGGCTCTCATCAGATATTAGATTTTCTGGCCTCTTGTATCTTGGACTTTCCAGTCTCCAGAATTGTGAGAGAGAGAGAGGAAAAAAAAAAAAATCCCATTGTTTATAAGCCACACAGTCCATTGTATTTTGTCCATAATGGATTAAGGTAGTCATTATGACGGTCTTAAAGAGAACATACATTTGTGCGTATCTGTGTATGTTTGAAAGAGGGGTGGCTTGCAAGGTGAGGAAACATGAAGCCAGCTTCATGATTTATGTTTCAGGGAGGTAGCCGGGTAAATATGTTTGTTCATCTGTATCCAGAAAAGATATATGCTCAATTTCCTGATCAAAACCTGAAAGAACTAGCAGACCCAGAGGAGAGAAACAGCTGTGTGGCATATTTAGAAAAAGAGTCTCAGCTTCACAGAAATTTCCAAGACCTAGGATGGCGCAGGAAAAGAATAATCGTAGTGTTTCTGCAGTAACAAAGAAACAAAGGAGTAGTGGAAGGGTCTTTGAAACTGGTGCAGTGAAACATTTGAAGTCTGAAATAGAGATGAAACTAAGAGCAAAAGAAGGGCTTCAGAGTAAATAGACTGAGGTGTCTTCTGCAATGGCAAATTTTCTGCTCAAAATAACAATTAAGAAATACTAACAGATACGTGCGTTTTGCTGTTGTTTATTCATTAAGTTGTGTCTGACTCTTGCAACCCCATGGACCATAGTCCGCCAGGCTCCTCTGTCCATGGAATTCTCCAGAGAAGAATACAGGAGTGGAATGACATTTCCTTCTTCAGAGGATCTTCCTGACCTAGGGACTGAACTCACGTCTCCTGCATTGGCAGGTGGATTCTTTACCACTAAGCCACCAGGGAAGCCCCATATACTTGAATATATACAGTTAACTTTATATAGTATATACAGTTATAATTCTTTTAAATGAAGATACAATTTGCATAAAATAAAATATAGCAACCTTAAGTGGTTAATTCATTGCATTCTGAAAATTGCAAAAGTCTTTGTAACTGCACACTACACAGGGTACCATCCCAGAAAACTCATTATGATACCCTCCCATTTAAATCCCTCTTTCATTCCAAAACAAACCACAGATTTGTTGCACTTTTATTGTATTCCATATGATGTTCTGGCTTCATTTAGTATTTTTGAGATTAGTCATACTATTGTGTTTATCTGCAGTTCCTTTTTTAAATTGTTGGGTACTATTCTATTCTATAAATATGTCACAGCTTCATTACTTTTTGGTTGATGACTATTGGAATTATTTTTAATGCCTTTGCTAATACTAAGACTACTGTAAATCTTTCTCATTTTTTTTAAAGTCATGTTTTCCTGCTTTTGGATAAATACCTAGCATTTATTTAAATCTTGAATCATAAACCAGGAAAATGGCTAGTTTTGAATGAAATGTCAAATGGTTATCTTTAATTGTACCATTTAGAATTATAAATGTATGAATGTTCTAAATGCTGTTTCTGCAAAGACATTTTGTATTGTTAGTTTTTTTTTTTAAGACCTTCTCCACCTATATCTTCCCACTGTTTTTTTTTTTTAAACAGGTTTATTGTGGCATACTTCCATGCTTTTTAAATACTTTATTGAATCATGATTTAAAATAAAATATGTTGAGCATAGAGTATAAATTTTCATACATTTTAATATGTGCATAAGTTGCAAAAACATCACTAGAATCAAGAGAATGAACAAAACCATCCCCTTATATTTCCTTATGCTCTATGTTCATCTCTCATCCTTCCTGTCCATTTCAAAGCAATCACATATCTGTTTTATGGCACTACAGTTAAGTTTATATTTTCTAGCATTTGATATAAATGAATCATATACCTTATGATCCTTTCTGCCTGATTTATTTCCACTACTATTGATTATTTTGAGTCATGTGTGTTGTTACAAATATTAATAGTTCAAGAGTATTTCACTGTATAAATATTACTTTTAATCTATTAATTTAAGGATATTTTAATTTTTCCCAATTTTTTACTTTTGCAAAAGTACTATAAACTTGTTGGATAATTATTTTAAGGACATTAGCTTTTGTTTATCTTGAATGTATACACTATGACAGAATTTTATAGTATATACATATTTAACATTAAAAATATATATATATTCCAAAGTAGTTGTAAAGAGCCTCTTGATGAAAGTGAAAGAGGAGACTGAAAAAGTTGGCTTAAAGCTCAACATTCAGAAAACTAAGATCATGATCCCATCACTTCATGGGAAATAGATGGGGAAACAGTGGAAACAGTGACTGACTTTATTTTTCTGGGTTCCAAAATCACTGCAGATGGTGATTGCATCCATGAAATGAAAAGACACTTACTCTTTGGAAGGAAAGTTATGACAAACCTAGACAGCATATTAAAAAGCAGAGACATTACTTTGCCAACAAAAGTCTGTCTGGTCAAGGCTATGATTTTTCCACTGGTCATGTATGGATGTGAGAGTTGGAGTATAAAGAAAGATGAGTGCCGAAGAATTGATGTTTTTGAACTGTGGTGTTGGAGAAGACTCTTGAGAATCCCTTAGATTGCAAGAGATCCAACCAGTCCATCCTAGAGAAATCAATCCTGGGTGTTCATTGGAAGCACTGATGTTGAAGCTGAAACTCCAATACTTTGGTCACCTGACGTGAAGAGCTGACTCATTGGTAAAGACCCTGATGCTGGGAAAGATTGAGGGCAGGAGGAGAAGGGGATGACAGAGGATGAGATGGTTGAATGGCATCACTGACTCAATGGACATGGGTTTGGGTGGACTCCAGGAGTTGGTAATAGACAGGGAGGCCTGGCGTGCTGCAGTTCATGGGGTTGCAAACAGTCAGACACAACTGAGCAACTAAACTGAACTGAACTGAACCTTCCCACTGGCAATGTATTAAAGATTGACTGCTCCACATCCTCTCTAACATTTAGTAGGTTTCACCTATGTAGTTTTAACCTTTATAACAAGTATGCAGCATTATCTTATTGTGATTTTAATCTGCATTTTCTTAATAATTAGTAATGGTGATTATCTTTCTCTAAATTTAAATATTAGTTCTAATACACTTTAGATTCATTCAAATTTTATATTTTCAAAATCTTATTGTCTATGAAAAGAGGTTGCTTTACTTTGTGGTTTAATTATATTGATATCTAATTCACTTTAAAGAAATTCACCCAATTAAATAGTGCAGACTTCATTTTGTGTGTGTGTATATTCACACAAATGTATGACCATCATCACAACATAATTTTAGAACATTTTTATCACCCCAGAAGGAAGCTCTGTTTCCATTAAGTAGTCTCCATTCCCTCCTACTAGGCAACAAGTAAATTAATCCCAATCTCAATAGATTTGTCTATTCTGAAGAGTTCATACAAATGGATTAATATGGTAGGTGGCCATTTGTAGGTGAATTTTTTCCACTCAGCATAAGGTTACACATTTTCATCAGTAGTCATTATTATTGCCAAACAATATTTCATTTTTTTCATAAATTGCATATTGTTTACACATTAATTTATGAACATTTAGGTTTTTCCACGTTTTGGCTATCGTGGATAATATTGTTGAAAACATCTGTGTATAAGAGATTATTTTTTCTTTCCTTTCAGGAAGAGATTTGAAAGGATTGGTATTAATTATTCTTTAAATATTTGATATAATTTACCAGAGAAGCCCTTTGAGTTTGGGCTTTATTATTATTATTATTAGACACTGTAAGGTAATCATTTCAATTAGCACTGGGCTCAGATCTTTATTTTGGTTCCTCATACTATGCTGTCTTATACATAATTTTCCCATTGGTGAAATGTTAATAATGGTATTTGTCATTGGTATGGCATGCATGAATTAATATAAAAAAGAATGAATAACAATTGTGATGGGTGGCATGTATTCAATAAGCATTTAATATATTATAAATATTATTATTATATATCCTATTTAATCAAGAATCAAAGTATTAAGTATGGAACTTGACACAACACAATTCTATATTTAAATGGATTTCCTTGACCAAATGATATAAAATGGCTCATTTAACAGATAAATTTGCAAATGAAGGTGATATTAGAACACATTTTATATGTTGGAATAGATTTCAGCAAGCATATACATGATATCATTTAAAACTTATGCAAGACTATAATTTCAGAAATTTTGATTTTCAGGCACTAAAAATGCACATTTCCTTTTTTACTGGCTTTTTATCAGAATTTTTCTAGCTCATACCTTACAGTAGCCTTAGGCTGATCAGAGATCAATAAATTGGTACTTATAACTATTTTCTAAACTTTGGCCGGCAGTACTGAAAATGACTGTATGAAAAATGCACCTTAGAAAACAGCAGGTGTATATTTTAATCTAAATTAAGGGCAAAAGTTGTCTATAGGAAGATTTTTCTGGAAGCCTAATATGTGAGGAAATAGCATTAAGGACCATAAATAGTTTAACTCATTCAATTGTGTATGTGACATGACTTACAATAGTGCTGGTGCAAAATCAGCTTCCATCTCATCTCGTGTGACTTTCCATAACATGTTTGCTTCTTGTTTCATATTTCAAAATTCTAAACATAAGAAACAAACAAATACTGCTTTTTATATTGACTTGTGCAGCTATTGAGTTTGTGTTTACCATATAAATATGTTTTTCTTTGTTCAGTATTATTTAAATAAAGTGCCAAAAGATAAATAATTGTCTACTCAAATCTACTCAAAACTTGTGACTATTCAGTATTCAGTAGGAGACTNTTTATATTGACTTGTGCAGCTATTGAGTTTGTGTTTACCATATAAATATGTTTTTCTTTGTTCAGTATTATTTAAATAAAGTGCCAAAAGATAAATAATTGTCTACTCAAATCTACTCAAAACTTGTGACTATTCAGTATTCAGTAGGAGACTAATACCTCAATACTTGTTAAAAATGAAAAAAAAAACAAACAAAAAATAACACCAAGATTAAATGATACACTTGGATGTTATAGAGGATAGAAAAATTCATGTGCAAACATGTTGCCCTGAGGTCAATGAATAAGGATCTGAACCTCAGAATATATTTTAAGTGATTTATGGAATTCACCACTCTGAGCCATTTCTGATTGCAAATATTTGACAATTTTGAATTAAAAAGCTACCAAAATTTAACTATTAGTCTTCAGATTTAGGTATCATGACATCTGGACACTTTACAAACTCTAATTTGAATAATACAGACAGGATTTTTGCAATACATTTAACTTTAAAGATTTATTTTCTAATCAGGTATTATATCTGAGTGTATTTACTTTTTATATCAAGTCTATTATAAAGTGACCTTTTCTGCTGCATCATAATCATGTAAAAGAGTTACATCTTGCCATTTAAATGCAAAATAGCTTAACCTTTGGTTCTTTTTAAAGAGTACAGAGCATTGATTTTAAATGGCAGATACCTAAATTATTTACTTTCACAAAAGTAGAAAAATAGAGTTTGATAATTTTTTTCCTATTCATAAATAATTTCTATGACTAAATAAAATTCCTTATGACATATAAAGACAGGTTAGCTTTAAATATGTATTTAGTTGCAGTGTCACATAGTTTAATAGTTTAGATAGTGCTTGTAGATATATAAACTCCAACTTGAAATTATATCAGACAGTAAAGAATCTGCCTGCAATGTGGGAGACTCAGGTTAAATCCCTGGTTTGGGAAGATCCCCTGGAGAAGGGAATCGCAAGCCACTCCAGTATTCTTGCCTGGAGAATTCCATGGACAGAGGAGCCTGGAGAGCTACAGTCCATGGGATCTCAAAGAATCGGACACTACTGAACGACTAGCACACACACACACAGACACATTCAAAATTTTTAAACTTTAATAAACAATATAACACATAAATTTGTGTGCTTTAGACCAAATACTTGTATAAATTGAATGCTAGAATTCTTAATTTTCTGTTCATATTCCCAACTTTGACAAACTAACCCACTAATCCTTCCACAAAGATAAAGAGCTGATTGTGAATTCCCTTGTCTGTGATTGTCTGTATAACTTGGCCCTATATGATTCTGTTTCTTCAGAATTACACTGTCTCTGTAAAGCTCATTCCTCTATTCATATTCAAATGCAACTTCTTTTATTTTGCAAACCCTGCATTCATCACTTAATCTTTTAATAATTATAATTTAAGAACAATTTAGAGTTTACAAAGAAATATCTCATTATTTCTTTCATTATTTTCAAGGAAGTTTCATGAGAAAGGCCCTGAAAAGCATTTTCCACTGTAACCCTTACATGAACTTAATCTCCAACTTTCTCTTCAGTTCTCTTGTTCAACAAAAACTGCCTAGCAAGTGGCTCCTAACCCTCAAGAAAAATTTCCTCTTCTGAGAACTCTTTGCCCAGTTATTCATGAACCTACTCTAGTACTCTTGCCTGGGAAATTCTATGGACAGAGTAACATGGGGGGGGCTACCCTAGTTCAAGGGGTCACAAGAGTCAGACATGTCAGGGGAGTGTGTAATTTCCTTGGTTCTGTCTTATCACAACAAAAATTTGAAGCAACGGACCAGTGTTACAGCTCTGGATTACAGCTCAGTTTTATTTAGAAAGTAAAGGAAAATACATCCTTGAGATGAGGGCATGCAGACCAAAAAGACATGAAGAGGACAGAGAGAGAGAGAAAGAAACCTCCAGTTATTTGACTCCTCTTTATATATATATATATA
>SJYW01016025.1:10892-37788 GCA_006410735.1 Raphicerus campestris
TATCCCCCCCCCCCTCCCCATGGGCTTTCCCTATGTAAACTGGGCTAGCGAGGAGTGCTGTTTGTTTTACCTGAGGTCTTCACTCTGGTCCTTGGACCTTCCTTATTTTTGTGTGCTTTTCCGTTCCTTGTCTTTTAGTCACCACCATTCTGGACTCCTTTTTCTATTTTAACTACCTAACATTCCCCTCTCAAGAGATGGGAGGCCCAATTCTTTGGTAATAGGTGCACTGAGGTCTTTCTGGCTACTTGCTGCTGAACTGGGACAGCGAGGGGCATTGGGCCTCCCACTCTTTCTAGTCTCAGGCCTCAAAGTCCTTACAGTGGTGTCCATCTAAGGATGAGTAATATTTTCTGTGGTCAGCTATAGTTTTATATATCCTTGTTGAACTGGCACTGCATATTGTAGTTTGTTGACCTGGGCAGAGATAAAGTGGGCTAGACAATTGATAATACATGGAGCAATCATAAGCAGCATCAATATTGTGATAACAGGACTAGTAGGGACATTCAGTTCAGTTCAGTTCAGTCGCTCAGTCGTGTCTGACTCTTCTTAGCCAACTCCAAATTCCCATTGCCAAGAATATCCCCCAAAGAGAGATTGTAGCCACCCTGAGAACCCTCCAGCTCATTCTTTGATATCCTGTAGGGTCTGAATGTTTTTCTGAGGACTGTGAGGCTTTCTTTAACTTAGCTGGAACTATTTATCCAGAAACAACACCTCTCATTCAAGATGGCTAAAGTCCATCCTTGTTCAGAGATCAGAAGATCTATCTCCTGTCTGTTTTGGAGTACAACCCATCCAAGCTGTGTTGGCTCTTTAGAGCTTTCCTGAGAAATCTTATCTTCAGAAACTTAATTTTGGGGGTGTTCATTAAAATGGCACTCATTTGTAGTTCTGAATAGGTATCTGAGAACTCCCAGGGGCTCACAGATATATTGAGTGTCCTCTTCTGTTTTATTCCATGGCTTGATTCATGAGTAGTGAATCCAGGAGTCGAGTCCTGGTACTTTGACTGCTGTGGGAGTAGAAAGTATTACAGAGTAGGGACTCTTCCATGTGGGCTGGAGTTAAGCCTTTGGGTACTCATTTTTCCAGACTTTAATTAGAACTTGAGTCCCTGGAGTGTATAGTGGTGAATCTTTAGAATCTTTTGGGTCCTGGTTGATAACCCACAAGCATATATCCTGTTGGAATTGCCCAATGGCCGTGGTATAAGACCAGAGGGTCTGAGCCTCTGAATCTAGGAAGAGGTCATTGACATAAACAAAAGGTCTCCCATATAGCATCTCGTAAGGACTAAGACCAACCTGTTACTTATGGACAATACGGATGTGGAGGAGAGCTATTGCTAAAGTCTCCTTCCATCCCTGGAAGGTCTCCTGGGTTATCTGTTTTATGACTGATTTTAAGAATTGGTTGGCTCTACTTTTCCTGAAAACTGAGGCCTCCAGGGACAATGGAGATAGTAAGTAATGCCCAAAGCTTTAGAGACCCCTTGGGTGACCTTAGAAGTAAATGATGCCCTATTGTCACTTTGTAATGACCTGGGCAGACCAAATCTTGGAATAATTTCATACAGCAATTTTTTTTACTACCTCCTCAGCCTTCTCAGTCCAGGTGGGAAAGCCTTCAATCCATTCTGTGAATATATCTATCATGACTAATAGGTATTTATATCCTTGAGAGACAGGCATCTAGGTGAAGTCCATCTGCCAGTCCTCTCCTGGGTAGGTCCCTGGGCCAACTGGGGTCTTCGAGCTCCTTGGGGATTGTTTAACTGTCAAGTGGGACAAGAGGAGACCACTTGCCTTATAGTGATTTGGAGGCCTGTTCCTCTGAGGGATCTTTCTAGTAATCTTTGGAGGGCCTTTCCCCTAAATGAGTGGTGGCATGTAAGTAGTTAACTAACTTTCACTGGAGGTTCCCAGGCAGAAAAAAAGAATTCCTTCTTTTGGAATCATATGATCTTCTTGAAAGCCCTCACTCTTAGCTTTAAGAGTTTCACCTGCAATATATGAAGGAATTTCTGGCAACTTAGCCTATGGAACCAAGGTAGAAATCCCTGTTAGGTCATTGTTCTGTAATGCTGCCCTCTTAGGTGCCTGATTGGCTGCTTGGTTCCCTCCTGCTACTTCCATGCTCTCTTTTTGGTGTCCTTTACAGTGGGAAACTGAAACCTCAGCGGGCAGATGGACTGCCTCCAAGAGTCTAAGGATTTGATCACCATATTTGATTGGGGATCCTCAGACGGTCAAGTGGCCTCTTTCTTTCCAAATAGAAGCATATGCATGCAGCAACAGAAAGGTATACTTGGAGTCAGTGTAAATGGCTATTCTTTTTCCTTTTCCCAGGTCTGAAGCCCGAGTCAGGGCTAATTGGGCTGAAATACCTTGTAGCAAAGCTTTAGCCTCTATGGTCTCAAATTTGGAGAGTACTGCATATCCAGCTCTTCTTTTTCCATCCATAATAAAGCTGAATCCATCAGCATAGCAGATTTCCTCAAGATTGGTCAGAAGATCTTCCAACAATCCCTCTCAGGGTTTTGTTCAGTGGTCCAAGGTTTCTAGGCAAGAGTGAAAGGGGAGAGAATCCTCGGGTAGGCAAGAGGCTGGTTGGGTTAAGAACCTCACAAGGGGATATAGTCAGGCCTGAATTTTCCATCAGCAATACTTGATATCTGAGGATTCTTTGATCAGACATCCATAAGTGGCCTCTCCCATTCTGGAGTTGTTTCACTTGGTAGCTGGTAAAAATAGTTATTTTGTCCCCAAAAGAGAGTTTTAAAGCATCTTCTATCAGGACTGCAGTAGCTGCAAGGTTTTGAAAGAAGGGGGAGATTTCTTCCCAATAAGGGAAGAGGATAGTCAGGGACCACTAGAAACTGGAAGGAAAATATTTGTCCATCCTAGCAACAAACTTCTCAGGTGAATCTTTTAGTAATTGTTTTTCCTGTAGTACCCAAAATAGTACAGGTTTGGGAGGAAAAGTCTCCAGAGTAGGAGGTCAGAACAGAGTAGGTAGACCCTGTGTGAATCAAGAAATTCTTGGACTTATCTGCCACATCCAGCTGTACCCTTGGCTCCAGTCCCATGATGATTATCTGAGACAGGTGGGCTAGCTGGAGTGGGCTGCTTCAGTCCTTTTGAACCATCCTGAGGGAAGGCTTGGCACTTGACCTTGAGGCTCTTGGGTCCCGAGGGCAGAGTGCTGCCTAATGTCTCAATTGATGGCATTTGTAGCAAGCCATTTTAGGAAACTTGTCATGGTTTGGACACTCTGGCCCAATGCCCTGCCTGTCTACAGTTTAGGCATTGGTCTAGTGCCTTGTCCTTCAAGCCCTCGGGGTTTGCCACAGAGCTTCTCTGAAAGGCAGCCAACATCTGGGCATGTTTTGTCTCTTTCCTTTTCTCCCTTTCCTGGGCCCTGGCCTCCATCTCCTATTCTCTGTTATAAAAGGTGTTGGTGGCTGTCTGGACCATCTCATCTAAAAAGGCAGCAGAGTCCTGCTGCTGTAGCTGTTGTAACTTTATCCTGATGTCTGATGCCCATTGGGACAGGAATTTGTCCTTTAAAATCACTTGTCCTTCATAAGGGTCTAAGTACAGATTGGTAAACTTTTGGAGGGCCTCTTTTAGCCTTTCCAGAAAGGCAATTGGGTTCTCATTGGGTTTTTGAGTTATTGCTGAGACTGGGCACAGTCCCACAAATAATAGGCTTCCTTCTATTTCGATGGGTTGACTTCCTTAGGGGTGAATCTTTCTGAAGCTTATCCTACCCAGTACTGTTGTAACCTGAGAGCCAAGCATCCCTGGGTCAGGGTGCAGATCCCCAGGCAAGCTGAGGCATGGCAGCCTCCTGGATATCAAATTTCCGGGCAGGTCAAGGTATGTCAACCTCCTAGGACCCCTGGACTGGTGGGTCCCTGAGCAGGTTGGGGCATGACAACCTTTCAAGGACCAAATCCCTAGGCAGATCAAGGAAGGTTGACCTCCCAGGACTCCTGGTCTGGAATTGGGCATCCTGAAAGTCTCCCTTGGGAAATGGCAACCCACTCCAGTATTCTTGCCTGGAGAATCCCAGAGACAGAGGAGCCTGTTGGGCTGCCATCTATGGGGTCACACAGAGTCAGACTCAACTGACACGACTTAGCAGCAGTAAGATCTCTAGCATGACTAGTACTGGGTAGGATTAAGGGGTTGTAATTTTAACTCATTGCCAGTTTGTTCACTGCAGATGGGATAGATGTCAAGATGTAAACCAATCAAAGCCTGTGCCTTGAAACTGGGAATCTGGTGAAACAGCCATAGACCTTATCCTCTTATTGCTCCAAGAGACTGTAAGTCACTGATTTCCTCCCCTAGTCCTCTATAAGAGCAGCTTAGGGTGTTTCCAATGGTAAACATTTCATTATCATAGATCCACTTTAGGTAATAATGGAAGTAATGACAAAGAAGTGGGTTATCTGGCCCTGTTAAGGGCATTAAAGTATTTAAATAATAGTTGGGGTGGAACAATGTTACCTACACTGGCAGGGTCCTGGTTGTAGGAGTTAGTAATTGGCTTAAGAACAAATTGATAAGAGGCAATAGGCCAGATGTTCCATAAAAGCAGAGTAGAGATTTGATCTGGGGATATGTTTGTAACTTTAGGAGAAGGGTGGTAAGGCTTTGGGCCTAAACAGCCTGCAGGGCTACCTCCCAAAGTGGCAAACATTATCCCTGGAAGCCCAATTGCCTTTGAAGGGATGCCAGCATATGGACTTCTAGCAGGCATTGTGTGCCTGTCTCCCACCCTAGTGGGTTCACTGAGAGATGCTGTTGTTGCACATGTTGTAGGAAACATGGAAGATGAAGGCTTGAATATCTACAGGGATTGGATTTTATACAATGTTTCCCTCCCAGGGGCCAGCTATTTTCTGGTTGTCCCTCCAGAAGATTGTAGAGGCAACATTGTGGGCCTGGACAGGGCTCAGGAAAAGAGCATGAAACAGGAAAGAAGGGGGCAGGGCACAACTTTTGACTGAATGACATAGCCCAAGGGCATAACATAAACAGATTAAAATCAAATAGGTCCAAGATGACAAGTCAAATTCAACTAA
Source organism: Raphicerus campestris (assembly GCA_006410735.1). Lineage (NCBI taxonomy): Eukaryota > Metazoa > Chordata > Mammalia > Artiodactyla > Bovidae > Raphicerus > Raphicerus campestris. The sequence continues at coordinate 15,994 of SJYW01016025.1, forward strand.
ACCTTGATTCTCAATCTGCAAGCTGAATGACACACATAGATGTCAGGACAATTTCAAGGCACTATCAAAAAATGGAGGAATGGGTGGTTCCCTAATGGTTGGGATGATCCTCCCATTCATTAGCATATGAATTTGCCCAGCTTGCAAAACCTAGCCACACCACATTCCACTGCAATAGCACTTGCCCTTTTCAAAGGCCCACACCCTGTGGAGTATGCTTCTCTCTGGATCTGAACAAAGCTACTTACCTTTTGCTTTGTCTCTGAGTTTTTGCAATAAGACATCAGAGCCTGAGCCTCCTTAGGTCCTGAAGCCAGGCATCATGGGTTTTCAGTTCAATTCAGTTCAGTTCAGTAGCTCAGTCATGTCCGACTCTTTGTGACCCATGGATCGCAGCACGCCAGGCCTCCTTGTCCATCACCATCTCCCTGAGGTCACTCAAACTCATGTACATTGAGTCGGTGATGCCATCTAGCCATCTCATCCTCTTCCGTCCCCTTTTCCTCCTGCCCCCAATCCTTCCCAGCATCAGAGTTTTTTCCAATGAGTCAACTCTTTGCATGAGGTGGCCAAAGTACTGGAGTTTCAGCTTCAGCATCAGTACTTCCAATGAACACACAGGACCAATCTCCTTTAGGATGGACTGGTTGAATCTCCTTGCAGTCCAAGGGACTCTCAAGAGTCTCTCCAACACAACAGTTCAAAAGCATCAATTCTTTGACACTCAGCTTTCTTCACAGTCCAACTCTCACATCCATACATGACCATTGGAAAAACCATAGCCGTGACTAGACGGATCTTTGTTGGCAAAGTAATGTTTCTGCTTTTGAATATGCTATCTAGGTTGGTCATAACCTTCCTTTCAAGGAATAACTTCTTTTAATTTCATGGCTGCAATAACCATCTGCAGTGATTTTGGAGCAGACTTTTATTTTTGGAGCAAAAAATAAAGTCTGACACTATTGCCACTAAATCTCTGTAAAAACTTATCTTTCCTTCCCCAAGGGACAACATCCCTTAACAAAGAAACTTACTTCTGTTGATCAAACTTTAGTTGGCTTTTCTAAGTCCTCTTTTCAACTAGCTCTCATCCTTGGGCTTTGGTGTATATCTTTGTGGGGTCTGTTGTTCAGTGGCTCATTCATGTCCAACTCTTTGACCCTATGGGCTCCAGCATTCCAGGCTTCCCTGTCTTTCATCATCTCCCAGAGCTTGCTCAAACTCATGTCCATTGAGTTGGTGATACCATCCAACCATCTCATCCTCTGTCATCTCTTTCTCCTCCTGCCTTCAATCTTTTCCAGCATCAGAGTGTTTTCCAATGAGTCACTCTTTGCATCAGGTGGCCAAAGTATTGGAGCTTCAGCACCAGTCATTCCAGGGAATATTCAGGGTTGATTTCCCTTAGGATTGACTGGTTTGATCTTCTCCTTACCGTTCAAGGGACTCTCAAGAGTCTTCTCCAACAACACAGTTTATAAGCATCAATTCTTCGGCACTCTGCCTTCTTTATGGTCCAACTTTCATATCTATACATGACTATTGGAAAAACCATAGCTTTGACTAGACGGACCTTGGTTGGCAAGTAATATACTGTCTAGGTTTGTCATAGCTTTTCTTCAAAGGAGCAACTGTCTTTTAATTTCATGGCTGCAGTCACCATCTGCAGTGATTTGGGGGTTCAAGAAAATAAAGTCTGACATTATTTCCATTGTTTCCCCATCTACTTACCAAGAAATGATGGGACCAGATGTCATTTTTTTAGTTTTTTGAATGTTGAATTTTAAGCCAGGTTTTTCATTCTCCTCTTTCACCTTCATCAGTGGGTCTGCACTGCACAGTTTCAGCAAGAATCCTTCTAAGTCAGTTTACAAAAAATTCCCTAGCAAGAACATTTGATCATCCTCAATATGATCACCTTGGCCTCCTTCAGTAAAAATCCTTTTAAGTCAGTTTAGCAAAAATATCCCTCCTCTTAAAATTTCCTTTTCCATCCACTGACTCTCATTCCTTGAATCTACTCATTCACTATAAATCTTCACTTGTTTTGGTTGTATTTGGAATCAAGCCACTTCTATTTTGAGGTTTCTTTCCCATATTTGCAATAGTTCCTAAATAAAATCTATTTTTACCACATCAATTACTATTAAGTTCTGGTTTTTCTTTAACAGCTCTGAGTTAGTCTCACATTGCATTTTTTAGATTAAAATTTTATACTTAACAATTGTCTGGTCAATTTTCTTTTACTCTTATGACAGGGTTACTATTGCTCTAAGAATGTTGAGGAACTCCATTTTTACTGGCTCTTGTATATAACATTCAAAATATTAATGCCATTCATTATCTCTTGTTACAAAGGTCTAGAATGACTAATCTGTAAGATGTGTATAAGAGACAGTTCTTCTNTTATGACAGGGTTACTATTGCTCTAAGAATGTTGAGGAACTCCATTTTTACTGGCTCTTGTATATAACATTCAAAATATTAATGCCATTCATTATCTCTTGTTACAAAGGTCTAGAATGACTAATCTGTAACAGGTACTGACATTATGTTAACCTCCTTTAACAAAAGATTTTATTTATACATTTCATTTGAAAATAAAATTATAAGTGATTTAAATAATGAAAAGTTTATATCAAGAGAATACAATGATTCTCTGTGTAAGATAATAGTTAAAAGCTCTTAGGAATCCTCTTTTCAATGTGCAAACATCTACTTTGAGAATTGTATAATAATCTTCAGCAGGAGTAAAATTTACATAAAATTTAACAAGTGGACAATTTCATAAGTTTGCAGAATATCTTTTCTTGCTTTTAAGAGTATTTATGGGGAAGATGAAGGATATTAAAGCACAAGACCAGTTTATTTTAGGGATCTTACAGTTAAGATGTCTAGTGATTTGTCAAACTATTCAACTATTTGGGAAGTAGAGACTAGAGAAAAATATTTCACACAGACAAAAAAAAAGTATTTCTCAGATTTATCAGTGAAACAAATTGGAGGAACTAATAAAGGATAAGTAACTATAAAATATAATACTGAGTTTATTAATTCTATTTAATAAAATAATTGGGATTTACATGTGATGGTTCCTTAATTTTATACTTCCAAACTCCTTTGTTTATTGAAGGAACAAAGTTAGTCATTATACAGGGAGATTTTTAAAAAAACAAACAGCAGGGTTGTAAAAATTATGTGTCTTTATATGTGTGCATGTGCTAATCCATAATCTTTTGTTATGTGTAATGCAAGTAATTTTTCTTTATCAAGAAAAATTTAAATCTCTATTTATCCCAGCAACAGACTGATGAACATTATCACTTAATGGCCCACTGAAGACCACTTACCCTTGTAAATCAATTTTTATTGCAATTTAAGTATAAAATCAATTCCACAAACTATTTATGCCTTTTTCATGTAGATACAAACTGAGTTAATTTATCATAAAGGATTAAAAATACAGAGAAGTTAAAAATTTTTTTTAATCTAAAATAAAAATGTAAACATTTACATACTTCTTAAAAGTTTCTACAAATGTAAGGTCACCTTAAAAACTGAAGGTTTTATATAAATAATCTGTTTAAATGAGTACATTTATAATTGTGTTTGGATTTGATTATTTTGCTATTTTCAGGCTTACAGGTGGTGCTAGAGGTAAAGATACTGCCTGCTAGTGCGGGAGACATAAGACATGTGGGTTTGATCCCTGGATCCAGAAAATCACCTGGAGGAGGAATGGCAACCCATTCCAGTAACACCCAGTTTGCTTTCTAGAGTTACAGCTACTCAGTAAATATTACATAAGTGAATAAAGAAGCTACCCAAAATTAATGTGAACAAATATGTTTTGTACACTTCCCAAATATTAAGTGCTGTCCTAGGCAAGAGAGATTCATTACAAATATAATTTATGTTAAAAGTGATACAAATTTAATGATAATATTATACGTAATAATAAATGCATATAACCCAGTGTTGTGGTTGTAGTATAAATGAGAGAATATTGCTGGATATTAGAGGGGTCATATGCAATATAATGGGCTTCCCAGGCTGCACTAGTGCCTGCCTGCCAATGAAGGAGATGTGAGAGACACAAGTTCGATCCTGGGTGGGGAAGAGCCCCTGGAGGAGGGCATGGCAACAGATTCCAGTATTCTTGTCTGGAGAATCCCATGAACAGAGGAGTCTGACAGGCTACGGTCCATAGGGCTGCAAAGAGTTGGACATGACTGAAGCGACTTAGTACACACATGCAATGTAACTTGGCATGGAAGTAACAGGAAGACTTACCTTAAGAGGTGAAAATCAAATCTCAGGTAGATCTCACATCCTTTTTACAAAGAAATAAAAAGCAAAAACACTATATTTTATAATGCTTGAAACTCTTAATCTGCTTCATTTCATGGAAGGAAAAGAACTCTAGGCACTGACATTACCTACTTTGTATCCTCTTCATACTTTAAATTAAAACTGGTGCATTGGAAGGACTGATGCTGAAGCTGAAACTCCAATACTTTGGCAACCTGATCCAAAGAACTGACTCTGGAAAAGACCCTGATGCTGAGAAAGATTGAAGGCAGGGGGAGAAGGGGACAACAGAGGATGAGATGGTTGGATGGCATCACTGTCATGATGGACATGAGTTTGAGTAGGCTCTGGAAGTTGGTGATGGACAGGAAAGCCTGGTATGCTGCAGTCCATGGGGTCACAAAGAGTTGGACATGACTGAGCAACTGAACTGACTGCTATAGAATTTCTGTTTGTGAAAGAATGATGAACATGTCAGCATTGCCTACATACAGTGTTTATTTCATGGAGGATATCAAGAATAAGATTCAACAAAATAAAGGAAGTAAGATGGGAAAAATGAGGCTTATTTAGACTCAATGGAAAAGATTCTGATGCTGGGAAATATCAAAGGCTAAAGGAGAAGGCAGTGACAGAGAATGAAATGGTTAGATGCCATCACTGACTCAATGGACATGAATCTGAGCAAACTCCAGGAGGTAGCAAAGGACGGGGAAGCCTGGTGTGCTACAGTCCATGGGGTCACAAAGAGTCAGACATGACTTGGCAACTGAACACATTCTGACACAGACCATATTGTAAGTTCCTAGGGTGACACAGCTTACTAAATGCAAGATGAGGAGCTCTTCCCTGGCAGTGTGACTGTGGATGCAATACTAGCTTTTCTGGTGTGCCATTGCATTTTTAGGAAAGTGAGGAGGCTGAGGTAAATGATGTGGTCTGGGAAAATTACATAACACATATTGCTTCATTTTGTCATCTGAAAAATGGGAATAATCACAATGCCTGCCTCTTGATGTTTTTTGTGACAAATAAATGAGATAGTATTATTTTAGGAAAGTTCTAAACATCTAAAATTTTCTTAATATAAGTACTATCATTGATAATTCAAATTTTATGGTACTTATTAATATATCTAAAGAAAATTAAAATGTCTTTTTGTTTTAAATTCTTTATTTGTTAAAATTTGGTTCAAATGAAAACTTTTACTCACAAACTTGGAGGGATTCAGATTGCATGCCCTGACAAATTATTTCCTCTGTCAGCAAAGTCCATTCTATACATAGATTGATTATGGTACTTCAGTGATTTTAAGAGTACATTGTGAGAATTGACCATTATGAAAGAACAAAACCATTTCTACATCTTTTCCCACATAAAATGCTCTAGGATGAAAGTAAAATAAATAATAGTGAAGTTGTTCAGTCATGTCCAACTCTTTGCGACCCCATGAACTGTAGCCTACCACGCTCCCCTGTTCATGGTATTTTCCAGGCGATAGTACTGGAGTGGATTGCCATTTCCTTCTCCAGCGGATCTTTCCGACCCAGGGATCGAACCCGGGTCTCCCGCATTGTAGACAGACATTTTACCATCTGAGCCACCAGGGAAGTAGTAGCAGTACCGTAAATAAGAAAATCACCATTAATAGAGCAGAAATTTTAGTGAATTATAAAAAGCACAGTCAGAATTGAATATAATCTCTATTGTATTCTCTTATGTAATCTCTAAATAAGTAGATTGGAGGAGGGGGGGGGAATCACACTTAAAGCATTAGAAAAGGGGATCTGTAGAGTTAAGATGTGTGGTCCAAAATCAGAGTCAACTGATGTAAGGCCTAAGAACAATCCTGGGAAATTGTCAATGCAGTTTATTTTTGGAAAAATATACCAAGAAGCAAAATTTTCTACATTCTTTTGAAGATCAGTCAGCTTCAGGGTTTCACTACTGTATAAAACATATTCAATTGTACGGGTGGCAAAGCTATGTCACAGGTACCTAGGAAACTTACTAGTATATAGGACCACTCTTTAAATAAGTTATTGGACTTTTAATTCAGCAACATAGAGGGTTAACCCCACCATTAAATTTCCAGCCAGCATGTTAAGTAAAGAAAAGAAAATAGAAATAGTGAAGGAAAATATTAAATTAGTGTTCACAGCTAACATTAATGTAAATATTAAAAGAAATGAAGGGAAACAAAGTGGATTAGAATGATAAATTCATTTGATTTCCTAGACATACCAGTTAAAAAGGAAAATCAACTGAACTTTACATGCTAGCAACAAATAATATGAAAAATATTGCTTTTAAATTATTATTTAAACTATAGTAAGAAAACTATAATCTAAGATGAATATAATGAAAGATGAGCAGGAAGTTTATAAAGAATATCATAAAATATTTCAAAACAATGAAAATTATATATATATATAGAAATTAATGTTTTTATTTAACAAGATGATATTTCATAAAGTTTCTCCAGCTTTATCAAGTTTACTCAATTTCAGTTAAATATTGACTTAATTTTTCAAGAAATAAGTCTATTAAAATTATTTGGAAAAACAAAGGCTAGTAATAACAGATAAAATGTTCAATAAAAACGTTTTGTAGGGAAAACTATCCTTTCAGATAACAAGGTTTATTGTAGAGTTACATCACTAAGGAAAATATGACACTGGTATATATATATATATATATATATATATATATAATAAACCCAATGGAACATAGACCAGAAGCAGAACATGTGATAGATGATAGAGTTACTAGAGTAAGCTGATGAGTGAAAGGTAAACTATTAAAAGTATTGTAACTGGTCATTTATAAAGGACAACATAAAACTGAATTATTCCAAACCACTATGCAACCAAATTTTGGAAGAAATAATGAAATTGTCTATATGTCAAAAGAAAAACTTTTACTTGGAGAATTTCCTTCTAGTCATTGCCTTTTATATTTTGGTTATTTGTAGCAGTAAGATGTTCTTCTTGGAGGTTTAAAATTCTCTGGGCTGGAAGCACACATTTGGATTACTGATTAATGGCAATAGTAAAAGNAATTGTCTATATGTCAAAAGAAAAACTTTTACTTGGAGAATTTCCTTCTAGTCATTGCCTTTTATATTTTGGTTATTTGTAGCAGTAAGATGTTCTTCTTGGAGGTTTAAAATTCTCTGGGCTGGAAGCACACATTTGGATTACTGATTAATGGCAATAGTAAAAGTAAATAGTTAAATAGTAAAAGCCTGTGAATAAAGGGCTACATGTCTGGATACTTAGACTGTTAGGGTTTTCATATTTTCTATTTTCCTGAATCATGTTATTTAGTTTATCATTAAATTTAGAGTCCTCTAGACACTTAGAAATGGGAATACCAGACTACCTAACCTGCCTCTTGAGAAATCTGTATGCAGATCAGGAAGCAACAGTTAGAACTGCACATGGAACAACAGACTGGTTCCAAATAGAAAAAGGAGTACGTCAAGGCTGTATGTTGTCACCCTACTTATTTAACTTATATGCAGAGTACATCATGAGAAACACTGAACTGGAAGAAACANTTTTAAGCCAACTCTTTCACTTTCATCAAGAGGCTCTTTAGTTCTTTTTCACTTTCTGCCATAAGTGTGGTGTCATCTGCATGTCTGAGGTTATTAATATTTCTCCCAGCAATCTTGATTTCAGCTTGTGCTTCATACAGTCCAGCATACTCATGATGTACTCTGCATGTAAGTTAAATAAGCAGGATGATAACATATAGCCTTGACAACCTCCTTTCCCGGTTTGAAATCAGTCCTTTGTTCCATGTCCAGTTCTAACTGTTGCTTCTTGACGTACATACAGATTTCTCAGAAGGCAGGTCAGATCGTCAAGTATTCCCATCTCTTTAAGAATTTTCCATAGTTTGTTGTGATCCACACAAAGGCTTTCGCATAGTCAATAAAGCAGAAGTAGATGACTTTCTGGAAGAAGGCAATGGCAACCCACTCCAGTCCTCTCGCCTGGAAAATCCCATGGACAGAGGAGCCTGGTGAGCTGCAGTCTATGGGGTCGCTAAGAGTTGGATATGACTGAGCGACTTCACTTTCACTTTTCCTTTCATGCACTGGAGAAGGAAATTGCAACCCACTCCAGTGTTCTTGCCTGGAGAATCCCAGGGATGGCAGAGCCTGGTGGGCTGCCGTATATGGGGTCACACAGACTTGGACACAACTGAAGCGACTTAGTAGTAGTAGATAATTTTCTGGAACTCTCTTGCTCTTTTGATGATCCAATGGATGTTGGCAATTTGATCTCTGGTTACTCTGCTTTTTCTAAATCCAGCTTGCACATCTGGAAGTTCACATTTCATGTACTGTTGAAGCCTGGCTGAGACAATTTTGAGCATTACTTTGCTGGCATGTGAGATGAGTAAAATTGTGTGGTAGTATGAGCGTTCTTTGGCATTGTCTTTCTTTGGGATTAGAAAGAAAACTGACCTTTTCCAGTCCTGTGGCCACTGTTGAGTTTTCCCAATTTGCTGGCATATTAGTCCGGCACTTTCACAGCATCATCTTTTAGGATTTGAAATAGCTTAACTGAAATTCATCACCTCCACTTGACTTCACATTCCAAGATGTCTGGCTGTAGGTGAGTGATCACACCAGTTATGATTATTGTGTATAGTGTAAGGAAAAACTTCCAGGCAAAAATATCAGGAGGAAAACTTTTAAGATCTACTCTGTTAGGAAATTTCAAATAAACAATACAGTAATGTTCATTCTTACTACCATGCTGTATAGCGGGTCCCCAGAATATACTCATCTTATAACTGAAAGTGTGCATACTTTGATCAGTGTCTCCCCATTTCTATCAGCCCATATACACTGATAACCAACAATATACTGTCTGTTTCTATGATTTTGAATTTTTTCCTCATTTAATGAGGTCATATAAAATTTTTTTTTTCATATTTCACTTAGGCTAATGGCCTCAAGTTTCATCCATATTGTAACACATCTTAGGTTTTCCTCCTTTTTAATGGCTGAATATTGTTCCATTGTATATGTATGGAGACAACCATATTGTTTTTATCCATTCATCAATCAACAGACAGTATGTTTATATGTATATTGGCTGTTATGAATAATGCTACTGTGAACACAGGGGTTCAGATATCTTTTAGAAAAGCTGCCTCCACTAAAAGATGATGTCTTTATCAACAGACTGGACATTAACACTGAATATAGGTAATTTTAGATGTCAGGGAAACATATTGGCGAGGATAATCATGACAAAAGGGAATGTAACTGATATAATATCTGACAATTTTGGAAATAACCCAACTAAATGAAAACAGGCGAAGATGGTGAAAAGTTGGGAAGAACAATAAGCTTGCTGATTATTGTTCTATAAAAGCTGGATATCAGAGATCTCACTTAAATGGAAAAATCAATCAACATATGTGTATCTAAGGAATACAAATGAATACAATGAAAATAATGCTATAGACAAAATCAAGTTGTGAAAAAGAGAAAATCATGGTTAAAGTATAGGATATGAGCTTATTACTATTTACTGAAAAATTAATAAATAGTACATAAAGAAGGAGAGACCCAAGTATATTATATAATGATATGATGTCAAAGAAACTTCTGGGCACATAAGACTTTTCTTTCTAATAGTAGAAAACTAAAAGGTGAACAGCAAAAAAGCTGGTAATAAAATACTTTGGGTGTNAATTAATAAATAGTACCTAAAGAAGGAGAGACCCAAGTATATTATATAATGATATGATGTCAAAGAAACTTCTGGGCACATAAGACTTTTCTTTCTAATAGTAGAAACTTAAAAGGTGAACAGCAAAAAAGCTGGTAATAAAATACTTTGGGTGTATATGAAATATAAATCACAATACAAAATAACAGAACCGAGACCCAAACTATCCTGTTATTTCAGTAAATGTTGATTTTAATCTACCCATAAATAATCAGATTAGGTAATAAAGAAAAATCAAAATTAAATGAAATAAACTCAACAAAAATTAAGTAATCAAAAGTTAAATAGTAGAATTCATAAATTAATAACAGAAAAGTATAAATCAAGTACAAAATAGGGAATTTATTGTGCCTTGAATCCTTGGAGATACACAAAAACTGGAATATCCAGANGAACTGAGACCCAAACTATACTGCTATTTCAGTAAATGTTGATTTTAATCTACCCATAAATAATCAGATTAGGTAATAAATAAAAATCAAAATTAAATGAAATAAACTCAACAAAAATTAAGTAATCAAAAGTTAAATAGTAGAATTCATAAATTAATAACAGAAAAGTATAAATCAAGTACAAAATAGGGAATTTATTGTGCCTTGAATCCTTGGAGATACACAAAAACTGGAATATCCAGAAGCTTAGTGAGATACATAAGTAAGTGAAGTCAACTATGTTGATCTGATTTGTGTGAGTTTATAAATGAACTGTTCTATCAATAACTCTCAAATCTACCTTGGTCTTAATTTTGTAATTGCTGTAACTGAAAAAATATACAACATATGTGTAAATGATAAGTTTTTGAACTGCTGCTGCTGCTGCTGCTAAATCGCTTCAGTCGTGTCTGACTCTGTGCGACCCCATAGACGGCAGCCCACTAGGCTCCCCCGTCCTGGGATTCTCCAGGCGAGAACACTAGAGTGGATTGCCATGTCCTTCTCCAATGCATGAAAGTGAAGAGTGAAGGTGAAGTCGCTCAGTCGTGTCCGGCTCTTAGCAATCCCATGGACTGTAGCCTACCAGGCTCCTCCGCCCATGGTATTTTCCAGGCAAGAGTACTGGAGGGGGTCTCCATTGACTTCTCCGAAGTTTTTGAACTACAAATGAACTACAAATTATCATTAATAAACATTTGTTGAAATGTTATCTTATATGCAATCTTTAATTAGCTAGAATTTGTAGTTCTGCTTGAATGTGGAGGTTATATTCAGTGTGTAGATCTGATCTAGAGACAGGAAAAAGTGTTCCCATGGTTTTTTTAGTTCAATATAAAGGCAGTATAAATTGATTTAAATTATAAGTTACTCAAAAGTGAAAACTATTTCCCACAAAGTACACAATTATAAGGATACTCAAAGAGATTAATTAGAAAAAATATTATAAATATACTAGCATATCTCATTTAACATTATCTTTATATATCTTCACATATATATATGTGAAGAATATTGTGGACTTCTGGTGGTTCAGTGGTTAAGATCTTGTGTTTCCACTGCAGGGGGAGGGGGATTGATACCTTTCTGGTCAGGGAAGTTTCACATGTACCACAGTGCACCCCCTACACCCAAAACAAACATATTGTGAAGTTGATTGCATTTTGATAATTTTTCAAATTATTTATAAGTTCATTTTATTTTAAGTGAAAAACATGGCCAATAAAATTTAATTATGCATAAAATGAATATACTTTTAAAAATGTAAGTAATTAGCATGGGGCTCAAAAGATAAAGCAATTAAAAACTGTAAGAACACCTTATTGGTGACTGCATAAATAGCGAATGGCAATATTAATAGTCCCCTTGCCTCAGTAGGGATTTTTAGTACCACTTAATTTTCATGAGAGATTATACTGTGTATTACAATTAATATATTTGTATTTAAATAAGTGAGCATTTATGTTGACCTTTAAATTCCCTTCAAGTTTTAAGAGTCAGTATATAGCTTTCTGAACTAAACAAGGTGTTATATATGTTTACTAATCTAGAATTAACAAAAAGGTAACAAAAAGTCAAAATGTATGTAATGAATAATTTTTATTAATATTTGACGTTAGTTACCAAAGATGTTTTAGGTTTAACCCACTCTGTAAGGCATGTAGTTTCACTTTTGCTTAAATAAATATCTCTATTTAACAGGTATATAACTCTCACTGGACTCAACTAGATGAGAAACAGTTTTCATAAAATGTTTAATTCTTATTTGCTTTTTAAAATAGTTTCCTTCCACTGTAACACTTTCCTGTAACATTTTATTATTTAAATTATTTATCAGATATTTTGCANTATGATGTCAAAGAAACTTCTGGGCACATAAGACTTTTCTTTCTAATAGTAGAAACTTAAAAGGTGAACAGCAAAAAAGCTGGTAATAAAATACTTTGGGTGTATATGAAATATAAATCACAATACAAACTAACAGAACTGAGACCCAAACTATACTGCTATTTCAGTAAATGTTGATTTTAATCTACCCATAAATAATCAGATTAGGTAATAAATAAAAATCAAAATTAAATGAAATAAACTCAACAAAAATTAAGTAATCAAAAGTTAAATAGTAGAATTCATAAATTAATAACAGAAAAGTATAAATCAAGTACAAAATAGGGAATTTATTGTGCCTTGAATCCTTGGAGATACACAAAAACTGGAATATCCAGAAGCTTAGTGAGATACATAAGTAAGTGAAGTCAACTATGTTGATCTGATTTGTGTGAGTTTATAAATGAACTGTTCTATCAATAACTCTCAAATCTACCTTGGTCTTAATTTTGTAATTGCTGTAACTGAAAAAATATACAACATATGTGTAAATGATAAGTTTTTGAACTGCTGCTGCTGCTGCTAAATTGCTTCAGTCGTGTCTGACTCTGTGCGACCCCGTAGACGGCAGCCCACTAGGCTCCCCCGTCCTGGGATTCTCCAGGCAAGAACACTAGAGTGGATTGCCATGTCCTTCTCCAATGCATGAAAGTGAAGAGTGAAGGTGAAGTCGCTCAGTCGTGTCCGGCTCTTAGCAATCCCATGGACTGTAGCCTACCAGGCTCCTCCGCCCATGGTATTTTCCAGGCAAGAGTACTGGAGGGGGTCTCCATTGACTTCTCCGAAGTTTTTGAACTACAAATGAACTACAAATTATCATTAATAAACATTTGTTGAAATGTTATCTTATATGCAATCTTTAATTAGCTAGAATTTGTAGTTCTGCTTGAATGTGGAGGTTATATTCAGTGTGTAGATCTGATCTAGAGACAGGAAAAAGTGTTCCCATGGTTTTTTTAGTTCAATATAAAGGCAGTATAAATTGATTTAAATTATAAGTTACTCAAAAGTGAAAACTATTTCCCACAAAGTACACAATTATAAGGATACTCAAAGAGATTAATTAGAAAAAATATTATAAATATACTAGCATATCTCATTTAACATTGTCTTTATTTTATATATATATATATATATATATATATATATATGAAGAATATTGTGGACTTCTGGTGGTTCAGTGGTTAAGATCTTGTGTTTCCACTGCAGGGGGAGGGGGATCGATACCTTTTTGGTCAGGGAAGTTTCACATGTACCACAGTGCACCCCCTACACCCAAAACAAACATATTGTGAAGTTGATTGCATTTTGATAATTTTTCAAATTATTTATGAGTTCATTTTAAGTGAAAAACATGGCCAATAAAATTTAATTATGCATAAAATGAATATACTTTTTAAAATGTAAGTAATTAGTGTGGGGCTCAAAAGATAAAGCAATTAAAAACTGTAAGAACACCTTATTGGTGACTGCATAAATAGCGAATGGCAATATTAATAGTCCCCTTGCCTCAGTAGGGATTTTTAGTACCACTTAATTTTCATGAGAGATTATACTGTGTATTACAATTAATATATTTGTATTTAAATAAGTGAGCATTTATGTTGACCTTTAAATTCCCTTCAAGTTTTAAGAGTCAGTATATAGCTTTCTGAACTAAATGAGGTGTTATATATGTTTACTAATCTAGAGTTAACAAAAAGGAAGCAAAAAGTCAAAATGTATGTAATGAATAATTTTTATTAATATTTGACGTTAGTTACCAAAGATGTTTTAGGCTTAACCCACTCTGTAAGGCATGTAGTTTCACTTTTGCTTAAATAAATATCTCTATTTAACAGGTATATAACTCTCACTGGACTCAACTAGATGAGAAACAGTTTTCATAAAATGTTTAATTCTTATTTGCTTTTTAAAATAGTTTCCTTCCACTGTAACACTTTCCTGTAACATTTTATTATTTAAATTATTTATCAGATATTTTGCATTTCCACTTCATAATACTGGCTAGAGTACATTCACATCTCAACATTTCCCCCCTGTATTTGGTATCATCCTTATTCAATCTGTCGGTTGCTTCTGCATTTCTCCTGCTTACTTGCTCACCATCTGGTGTTTTCCCTTCTCACTCTCTCCTTCTCATTCTGACTCTGTCCTTTGTGTAGATGACATCTACCCAATTTTTATCTGCTTTTCCTCCAGTTATGCTCTGTTCCATGTTCCATGTCTCTTCTCTATCCTTTTTGTTCCTTAAGCCATAACCAAATTATACCAATACATTCTCAAATCTATGAATCTTCCCAGATTCCCAGGGTGATGATGGTTTTGGGACTGTCATAAGGAAGAAAGTTTTCTGATACTTAATTTAAATAAACATGAGTAAATTTAACTAACTTGTTGAAAAATAAGTTTATTTTCAATTTCAATAAAAGTTTGAAAGTTCAATAAAACTTAAAAGTTTAAATTAAAAGACTATTAAAGAATTTCAAAAGCTATAATTAAGGCTTTATTTAATTCATAACACAGATATCACAGTATATATCACAAGTGCTTTAATCACTTCCTCTGAGTACTAAACATTACACACTTTAGTAATATTACCATTTTTTCCCTTATTTATTGTGTGAAAACATAGGCTCATTAAAGCTCTACTTTTACATAATTACAGTGCTGGTTTATACATTAGAGTTATCAATCAAGGCCATCCTATCTCCAAATTATCCCTATTTTTGTCCTTAAATATTTTAGTAATTTTGCCACTAAATTTTTGTGAATAATGCCATATAATGTTTACAATATTGTTAGCCTGTGTCTTAGGGTTTCATGTTATTCCATGTTATGAATATGTGTTTTAGGAACTTGTTTTAGGATTTAAAGAAACTTAAGATGTGGTGTTACCTTAACCATTCTTGAAAGATAATTATAAATGTTAATATTTATAAGGTAATTTTTAATTGAAGTATAGTTGAGTTACAATATTATATTAGTTTAAGGTGTATATCATAGTGATTTGATATTGTTTATAGATTATACTCTATTTAAAGTTATTAAAAATAGTGGCTATAGTCCCTCTGTTGCATAGTATATCTTGTAACTTATTTATTATTATTTTGTACCTAGTAGTTTGTACCTCTTAATCATCTGCACGTAACTGCTCCTACCTCAACCCCTGCTTCCCTCCTAAAACCAACGATTTCACTGATTCCTGCTAAGTCACTTCAGTCGTGTCCGACTCTGTGTGACTCCATAGACGGCAGCCCACCAGGCTCCCCCATCCCTGGGGTTCTCCAGGCAAGAACACTGGAGTGGGTTGCCATTTCCTTCTCCAATGCATGAAAGTGAAAAATGAAAGTGAAGTCGCTCAGTCGTGTCCGACTCTTAGCGACCCCATGGACTGCAGCCTACCAGGCTCCTTCATCCATTGGATTTTCCAAGCAAGAGGACTGGAGTGGGGTCCCATTGCCTTCTATTGTGAAAGAATTTCCAAGACAAGTGGGAGAGAATGGGAAACAAAGCTGAATCCAGTAGATACCCTGAGGCTAGAAAGCAAAGCTTGGGTTCTGAGTAAACAAGGTGACAACACTGGAGCTGAATTATGTAAAATCCTAAAAAATGATGCTGTTAAAGTTTGGCATTCAATATGCCAGCAAATTTGGATAACTCAGCAATGGCCACTGGACTGGAAAAGGTCAGTTTTCATTCCAATCTCAAATAAAGGCAATGCCAAAGAATCTTCAAACTATTGTACAGCTACAATCATTTCACATACTAGAAAGGTTATGCTCAAAATGCTTCAAGCTAGACTTCAGCAGCATGTGAACTGTGAACTTCCAGATGTACAAGATGGGTTTCAAAGAGGCAGAAGAACCAGAAATCAAATTGCCAATATTCCTAGGATCATGGAGAAAGCAAGGGGATTCCAGAAAAACATCTACTTCTGCTTCATTGACTACACTAAAACATTTGACTGTGTAGATCACAACAAATTGTGAAAAATTCTTAAAGAGATGAGTATCAGACCAACTTGCCTGTCTCCTGAGAAACCTCTATGTGGGCCAAGAAGCAAAAGTTAGAACCAGACATGGAAAAATTAAATAGTTCAAAATTGAGAAAGGAGTACAACAAGATTGCATACTGTCACCCAGCTTTGTTAAATTATATGCAGCATACATCATGAAAAATACCAGTCTGGATGAATCACAAGCTGGAATCAATTGCCAGGAGAAATATCGACAACCTCAGGCATGAAGATGGTAGAAAATAAAGAGGAACTAAAGAGAATTTGATGACATTGAAAGAAGACGGTGAAAAAGTCAGCTTAAAACTCAACATTCAAAACACTCATATCATCACATCTGGTTCTATTTGCCATCACTTCATGGCAAATAGAAGGAGGAAAAGTGGAAACAGTGACAGATTTTATTTTTGTGGGCTCCAAAATCACTGCAGATGGTGACTGCAGCCATGAAATTAAAGATGCTTGCATCTTGGGGGAAAAGCTATGATAAACCCAGACAGTATATTAAAAAGCAGAGACATCGTTTTGCCAACAAAGGTCCATATAGTCAAAGCTATGGGTTTTTCAGTAGCCATCTACGGGTTGTGAGAGTTGTTCCATAAAGAAGGCTGAGTGCTAAAGAATTGATGCTTTCCAATTGTGGCGCTGGAGGAGACTCTTAAGAATCTCTTCAAATGCAAGCAGATCAAGCCAGTCCATCCTAAAGGAAATCAACCCTGAATATTCATTGGAAGGACCATTTCTGAAGCTGAAGCTCCAAATTTTTGGCAGCCTGATGCAAAAGAGCTGACTCACTGGAAAATACCTTGATGTTGGGAAAGGTAAAGAGAGAAAGCAACAGAGGATGGTTAGATAGCATCACAGACTAAATGGAAATGAATTTGAGCAAGTGGAAGACAGAGGAGCCTAGTGTGCTGCTGGGATTTCAAAGAGTCGGACATGACCGTAGCGAATGAACAACAAAAAGACAAGGTACTTAGAGTTTACAGNGTCAAAGCTATGGGTTTTTCAGTAGCCATCTACGGTTGTGAGAGTTGTTCCATAAAGAAGGCTGAGTGCTAAAGAATTGATGCTTTCCAATTGTGGCGCTGGAGGAGACTCTTAAGAATCTCTTCAAATGCAAGCAGATCAAGCCAGTCCATCCTAAAGGAAATCAACCCTGAATATTCATTGGAAGGACCATTTCTGAAGCTGAAGCTCCAAATTTTTGGCAGCCTGATGCAAAAGAGCTGACTCACTGGAAAATACCTTGATGTTGGGAAAGGTAAAGAGAGAAAGCAACAGAGGATGGTTAGATAGCATCACAGACTAAATGGAAATGAATTTGAGCAAGTGGAAGACAGAGGAGCCTAGTGTGCTGCTGGGATTTCAAAGAGTCGGACATGACCGTAGCGAATGAACAACAAAAAGACAAGGTACTTAGAGTTTACAGGGGAGAACACCATAAAGGAGAAAGCAGAAGAGCAAGAGAACTCTGCAGGCATGCAGAGGGTTCCCTTATGTATTGAGTTTAATGCTGATCAGAAAATATAGGTGAAGAAGGTAGTGAGGAGCATGTCTGCAGTCACTGAAAGGATTAGAAGTAACACTACCTGGTGATCACACAGGGCCAGAAATTTTATTTATAAAAAAAATAAATGCAGAAGAGTGTAAGATAGGTTTTTTAACATTAATAAAGTATCAATTTGAAGCATAAAACAATAATAGCATGTCATAAATGGCAGAAAAGAAATTTTAATACAATATTGTACATAACAGGAGCAAGCATTATTTTTAAAAAAACTATGTTTAAATCAAATGTTGAAGGTTCTTTTAAAGAACTCTTGTTTCTGTTTATTTCAAATATCTGGATTTTATCAAGGTGACATTAGTCCATATTACTCCTATAGGAAGATACTTTTTTGGTAGGATGAGAAAAGAGCGATTGTACAGTGATCTGCTCTCCTTTTCCAATGTTCAACATCATATCTGCATCTTTCACGGGATAGGAAAATACCTACACTGGAAAGCTTCATGGGATCTCACCATATAAGACCTTTTTACTGATAAGTCTCAGTTCAGTTCAGTTCAGTTCAGTCACTCAGCCATGTCTGACTCTTTGCAACCCCATGAAGTCCATCGTGTCAGCGATGCCATCCAGCCATCTCATCCTCTGTCGTCCCCTTTTCCTCCTGCCCCCAATCCCTCCCAGCATCGGAGATAAGAAAGCCCTCCTCAGTAATCAATGCAAAGAAATAAGAGGAAAACAATAGAATGGGAAAGACTGATAAGTCTAGAAAGGTAATAAAGAAAACTTTAAAAAAATTTATATCAAGTGAAAGATATACAAGGCATGTTTACAGAGAGCAGTGAACTATTATAGGTATAAGTTATGAATTGTTTGAACTGTTTAATATATTTGTATGCATTCATGTAATGAAAAACTTAATACTATAAAAATGTCAATTACCTTCCTATTATAATAGACTAAATGCTATCATAATAAAAAGGACAGCAGGTTTTTAGTGGAAATAGGAAAGCTGACTTTGAAACATATATGGAAATTCAATTGTCAAGACTAGCTAATAATTTGAAAAAGAGTTGCAAGTGCAGAAATGTAAGATAGCAAAACGTAATATAAAATACAAGTATTAAGGGCTATAAAGCAATAGAAATACTTAACACAGAGAAGTTTTCTAGATAACTGAGGCTTCTAACTTAAATTACACTTTCAATGCACACTCTATAGACATAAAAGGAGTGTGCATTGAAAGTGTAATTTAAGTTAGAAGCCTCACTTATTTAGAAAATTTGTCTGTGTTAAGTATTCCTATTGCTTTATAATGCTTGATACATGAGGTGTTACAGCCCTAACTTCCTAAAGGTCTTTTGTATTTGAAACTATCCGGTGACTTTTTTTCTAGGTGTTAATAATCAGCTTTACCTAGAGCACAGGACTTCTGTAAATGATGCAGTTTTGCTGCATATGCTCAACAAAACAGTTTTTTGAAAACAGATAAAACAAAAATGGCCATTTAGAGAATAATATTTTGTATGTTTCCTCATACTTAAATACAATGGCAAAATGTTGGCTTCACTTCATCCAAGTACTGAAATTTTAAAAAGCTGAATAATTACTGTGCCTGATTTGATGAACTCTATTTCCACTTTTCTAGTATATTAAGAGATAGTATTGTTCACTTAAAGCTTATTAAACTATGGCTCATGTTATTTCTTCCTCTCTGGAATGTCAGCCCACATACATTATTCACATGAAGCAGAGTGAACTTTAAATAGGGAGATTATACTGGAGGGAAATAAGAAAGCCATCATTCTCAGTTTTACCCCCTACTGTTATTAAAGGTTACACAGGCAGTGATCTTTCTTTTTTCCACTTTTTAACACTCTATTTCTTTTCTTTTTACTGACTATCGTATTCCTTTTCATCTCTCATAACATCCACATAATTCTGATTGTTTTCCTTACTGACAGAAAAAACTGCTTGAGTTATTGTAAATGATATACCATCTTCAGGTTGTGAGCTAGACATTTAAATTACTTCAGATGAATAAGACATTGAATGCTATTTTACTTTCTTCTATTCTTTGTCTAGAATATTGTACAGGTGAACTAAAGTCATTAAGTGTGAAAATATTTGCTTGAAGCATTTGAACACCAAGTTTCAGGCTACTGTAAATTAAATTATTAAACAATGACAATTATAAAAAAATGCAGACACACCTTTTACTAAGAGTAAAGTATACAATTTTACACACAGATTTTCCTGACAATCATATGCATATTTATCAGCAAAATGTTTCCATAACAGCACTTCCATATTAGATGACTGATATCTGCTTTAACACCACAGGGAACACGTAAAAATGTTGCTTATTATTTAAATTTAACTTTATAATTTTTGAGGAAATATTTAAACCTGATCTTCCCTGGTAATTCAGCTGATAACGAATCCCCATGCAATCTAAAAGATCCTGGTTCAATTCCTGAGTCCAGAAGATCCCCTGGATAGCCTAGAGAATTCCATGGACAGAGGAGCCTGGCAGGCTACAGCCAGTACCTGAGATCAAAAAAGAGTTGGACACTACTGAGCAATTTTCACTTTCTCTTTAAACTGAAACTTATAAAACAACATATTCAATTAATTGCTAGCTTACATTTTAATAAATAAAAATAAAAAGTGACATAAAAAGTGGCAGTATCATCTAGAATTCTTATAAATTATTAGGTGTATGAATTGCTGTTACTAATAATCACTATATCTATTTGTTCTTNAACTGAAACTTACAAAACAACATGTTCAATTAATTGCTAGCTTACATTTTAATAAATAAAAATAAAAAGTGACATAAAAAGTGGCAGTATCATCTAGAATTCTTATAAATTATTAGGTGTATGAATTGCTGTTACTAATAATCACTATATCTATTTGTTCTTGGTTGTCTTTAATATATTTCATAGCTAAAAATATTAGGAAAACTAGAAGAAAAAAACAGGTTTCAAAAATCAACCATTGATATATCCATCTTGAAACTCTTTATATATATAATATAACAGTAGTGAGTTTTCATGGAGAAAAAGTTTTTGGACATGATAACATCTGTTTATTCTATTAATTTGCTGTATGAATAGAGTTAAGTTACTTAACAATTTTAAAATTATTTCATTATGCCTTATAGAGGAAACAGAAGTCAACATGACCTGTAGATAATTTTAACTAAGAGAATGAAAAAATAGACTGAATACAAATTCATTCACAATTACTCCTACCTTCCTCCTTATTCCATCACCATTTATTCACAGTTTTTCATTTTGAATTTATTAAAAATAACTGCTAGCTTTGTGATTTGTTAGGTCTTTCACATCAAGATTTTCAACTATTGACTCTGAAAAAACATATTTTAAGATCTGATTCAACTGATGAAATCTTGAAGCAAATATCTGGTTATGGAGTTGCATCTTTCCTTGAATATCTCATTATTAACTCAATTTTCTAAATATTTACTGAATTAACTTAAAATGTGTGTCCATGAAAAAACCTGTATATATATGTTTATAGCACGCAATCTTCTCCTTAATCAACCAAAGATGGAAGCAACACCATGATGAATAAATAAACAAATGATAAATAAATAAAGATGGAAGCAACACTAGTATAAACAAATGAATAATTGAATATGTGGGCTGCCGAATACGGGGTCACACAGACTTGGACATGACTGAAGAGACTTAGCAGCAGCAGCAGCAGCAGCATACATATATAGGCTTCCCTGGTGTCTCAGTGGTAAAGAATCTGCCTGCCAATGTGGGAGGTGCAGGTGATATGGGTTTGATCCCTCAGTTGGGAAGATCCTCTGTAGGAGGAAATAGCAACCCACTCCAGTATTCTTGC
>SJYW01016025.1:40082-69791 GCA_006410735.1 Raphicerus campestris
CTATTTCTTTTCTTTTTACTGACTATCGTATTCCTTTTCATCTCTCATAACATCCACATAATTCTGATTGTTTTCCTTACTGACAGAAAAAACTGCTTGAGTTATTGTAAATGATATACCATCTTCAGGTTGTGAGCTAGACATTTAAATTACTTCAGATGAATAAGACATTGTATGCTATTTTACTTTCTTCTATTCTTTGTCTAGAATATTGTACAGGTGAACTAAAGTCATTAAGTGTGAAAATATTTGCTTGAAGCATTTGAACACCAAGTTTCAGGCTACTGTAAATTAAATTATTAAACAATGACAATTATAAAAAAATGCAGACACACCTTTTACTAAGAGTAAAGTATACAATTTTACACACAGATTTTCCTGACAATCATATGCATATTTATCAGCAAAATGTTTCCATAACAGCACTTCCATATTAGATGACTGATATCTGCTTTAACACCACAGGGAACACGTAAAAATGTTGCTTATTATTTAAATTTAACTTTATAATTTTTGAGGAAATATTTAAACCTGATCTTCCCTGGTAATTCAGCTGATAACGAATCCCCATGCAATCTAAAAGATCCTGGTTCAATTCCTGAGTCCAGAAGATCCCCTGGATAGCCTAGAGAATTCCATGGACAGAGGAGCCTGGCAGGCTACAGCCAGTACCTGAGATCAAAAAAGAGTTGGACACTACTGAGCAATTTTCACTTTCTCTTTAAACTGAAACTTATAAAACAACATATTCAATTAATTGCTAGCTTACATTTTAATAAATAAAAATAAAAAGTGACATAAAAAGTGGCAGTATCATCTAGAATTCTTATAAATTATTAGGTGTATGAATTGCTGTTACTAATAATCACTATATCTATTTGTTCTTGGTTGTCTTTAATATATTTCATAGCTAAAAATATTAGGAAAACTAGAAGAAAAAAACAGGTTTCAAAAATCAACCATTGATATATCCATCTTGAAACTCTTTATATATATAATATAACAGTAGTGAGTTTTCATGGAGAAAAAGTTTTTGGACATGATAACATCTGTTTATTCTATTAATTTGCTGTATGAATAGAGTTAAGTTACTTAACAATTTTAAAATTATTTCATTATGCCTTATAGAGGAAACAGAAGTCAACATGACCTGTAGATAATTTTAACTAAGAGAATGAAAAAATAGACTGAATACAAATTCATTCACAATTACTTCTACCTTCCTCCTTATTCCATCACCATTTATTCACAGTTTTTCATTTTGAATTTATTAAAAATAACTGCTAGCTTTGTGATTTGTTAGGTCTTTCACATCAAGATTTTCAACTATTGACTCTGAAAAAACATATTTTAAGATCTGATTCAACTGATGAAATCTTGAAGCAAATATCTGGTTATGGAGTTGCATCTTTCCTTGAATATCTCATTATTAACTCAATTTTCTAAATATTTACTGAATTAACTTAAAATGTGTGTCCATGAAAAAACCTGTATATATATGTTTATAGCACGCAATCTTCTCCTTAATCAACCAAAGATGGAAGCAACACCATGATGAATAAATAAACAAATGATAAATAAATAAAGATGGAAGCAACACTAGTATAAACAAATGAATAATTGAATATGTGGGCTGCCGAATACGGGGTCACACAGACTTGGACATGACTGAAGAGACTTAGCAGCAGCAGCAGCAGCAGCATACATATATAGGCTTCCCTGGTGTCTCAGTGGTAAAGAATCTGCCTGCCAATGTGGGAGGTGCAGGTGATATGGGTTTGATCCCTCAGTTGGGAAGATCCTCTGTAGGAGGAAATAGCAACCCACTCCAGTATTCTTGCTTGGGAAACCCCACGGACAGAGGAGCCTGGTAGGCCACAGTCAATGGAGTCATAGAGTTGGACAGGACTGGAGCAACTGAGCGTGTGTGTGTTGTGTGTGTGTGTGTGTGTGTGTGTGTGTGTGTGTGCATATATCTAAATATATATCTACTAAATTATTTGGAAATCTCCTGAGTGGGAGAGAGACAAAACTCCCATGTGGGAGAATTCCAGATAATTTAGTAGACACTATATATTGAGGAAGATATGGAAGGAAGACCCTCACCCCTTAAGAATGGGCCACATAAAGGGTCTTCCTTCTAAAGAGGACTTCCAAATAATACGGTATGAAAGTGGTGATAATAGAGGAATTTAACAGTGGAGAAACCTCACAAACACTGATTCCATTGATCAAGATTAGTATAAATAGTGATGTCATGTTCATAGTTTGTACTCTTTATATATGATGAAGGGCATTCTACCTCAGTGGTAAAGACATAATTCAAGTCTGATCATGAGAACAAATCTTAGATAAATCTCAATAGAGGGACATTCTGCAAAATACCTGACCAGTATTGCACAAAGTTACTAAGGTCATCAAAACAAGGCAAGTCTGAGAAACTGTCACAGCCAAGAAGACACTAAAGAGATATAATGATTAAAAATAATGTGGTATATTTGATGAGGCATTGTAACAGAACTATGGCATAGGAATAAACAAATGAATAATTTTTAAGAAAGGAAATTTAAAAAAATATGGAAGTTAGCTTAATAATACTATGAAAAAGTTTAGTTCCTGAAATGCATATGATCAAAAGAAAACATTGATGTTAGAGCAAATATCACTCAATTTAAGATATGAAAAGATAATATTCATAGATAATACATTGTGGAAATTATACCATATAACTAATAACGATTTTAGGAAACAAAAAGCAAGGTGGAAACTGAAAAACNTTTGCAGTTCAGGAAATTAAATGCAAATAGTAAACTCTGAGTTGTTCAGACACACAGCAGTTTTCAACAAAACTTTTTTCAAACTGAAAAAAGTTGAGATGGTATTAAAAGATTCATCCTATTAAATTATATAATTTACAATAAATAAAAAAACCAAAATGTACTGGGATGGATAGTAATTTGTAGCACATTGTTTTTAAAAAATATCTAGGCAAAAAATATTCTCTGATGCTTTGGTACAAAGTATATCCATCTTTATCTGTGTCAAATTAGATGAACAACTATTTCCCAGGCATATTTTGTCCCTTTCCACATTATTATATCTCAGAAATTTATGTGAGATGAAACAGCAGCTATATACTAAGAGAGGCACCCTTAACTATTCTATTTATTCTCATAAAATGACACACCAGTCCTTCTTCTGTTAACTGTCAAAATATTTTTATCTTCTCCTAGTTAATAATGAAAATTATCTCTTCCTCAGGTTCATCACAGAAATTTTAGACACACTCCAATGACCCATTCTTAATATAAAAGTTTAAGAATCATATTACTGGAATATTTTTGAAAGAGTTTAAATCATACATTACATGTTTATAACTTCAGAAATGAAAACAGAAAGTTATGAATTACTTTCTTCCTTTGTGGGATTAATTTGATGGAANACACACTCCAATGACCCATTCTTAATATAAAAGTTTAAGAATCATATTACTGGAATATTTTTGAAAGAGTTTAAATCATACATTACATGTTTATAACTTCAGAAATGAAAACAGAAAGTTATGAATTACTTTCTTCCTTTGTGGGATTAATTTGATGGAATTATACTTAGAAGTTATACTGTAACTAACTTTGTGACAGAGTTGAATAACACATACTATTTTTATAGCACATGTACATGAACATGATACTTTACCATACTTATGAGGTACTGTTCAGTTCTAGTAAAAATTTGTCTTCTAAGCACTTGTTTTTGTTCACCCTATTAACCTGAGAATCTTATATTTATGTTTGACTCTGTCTTTAGGAAATTGCAGGACTTCCCTGGTGGCTTAGACTGTAAAGCTTCTGTCTACAATGTGGGAGACCTGGGTTCGATCCCTGGCCCACTTCTAACTTTTATACATCAGTTTGGTATTTCATATGACTTTATTTTCCTCTTCTGAAGTTCCTCAGATATGTATTATTTAATGTATTTTAATATGTTCATTTTGCAAATAATAATGAGGCTGAATTGTATTGAAAACAATAATATTGCTTCAAAAAACTAAAGAATTTCCATTCCCCAAAATGCAAAGTCATTCCCAGAGGTTGGCTTGTAAGACAGTAACAGCAAAAGGAGGAAATTTCTGGTGGGAGTCTAAATCTGACTCTTGCACATATTCTCACTGACCACCAAATTGCTGTGGAGAAGGAAGAAAGTTTCCAGTCTTCCCTGAGCTTCATGAGAAGGTACACTGGCTATAGTTAAACCTACATGGTTGGATGTTTGGCTCCACCACTGACTAGTTGTGAAGTGGTTGACAAGTTACATAACCTTTTTATATCTTGGTTTTTAATTGTATAAAATTATAATAATAGCAAGACCAAGACCTTGTAAGATTTTTTATGAGGATTAAATTGTGCTTAATACACACACACACACACACATACACACACACACAGATACACACTCAAAATTTTGAATATTTCTTGGTGTGAGGTAAGTCATTAACATGAGTTAGCTTTGAATATTGTTAGTTAAAAGATGTATAATTAATCTAATTAGAGACCTATGCAATTTGGCAGCATACAAGTACCTGCTGAATTGGTGGTAATAAATATATACTAATACAATTGATACCCTAAGATAGGAATCTTCTGAATATGTGAAATAACACTTTAAATTTAACCTAAGTAAAACAGTGGGCAGAACATTTTTCCCTAACATCTTATATTTGCAGATTTATAACGGATACAACATATACTAATTAATTTTAAGTTAGTAAAAAAAAAAGTGAAATAATTCTTAATATTGGGCTTGGAACTTATTTCTTAGCTTGCTTCCTGTTGCTTTTTTTTAATGTTATAATAGTGAAATCCTAAGTAAATAGATCAAGTCTGAGTATTAATTTTGTTTCAGTGATCTCAGAATAAGAGATAACCTACTATGTCACTAAGCAAAGCTTATGAAATTATATTTTTATTATATTTCCTGTTAAAATAGTCATTAAATCAGCTGGTTTTGAGTTTATGATAATGTCTTTTCCTTCCAAGTGTTGATTAGAAATATTTTATAATGGTTGAAACATTAGCAACTAGTAAATGTCACAGTGACTGTTTATAGCTACATGATTTGGCTCTCAGCATGTTAATGATTCCTTAAAGAAATGCAAACCAATTTAAATATAATATGGAAACTACTTATAATAAAAACCAGTAGTGAAAACTCCATGAAGTTTAATCCTCTACTAATTTTATGTGTTTTATGCTGTAATTTTTGAGACTTGATTAGATTCAGAGGGAAAAAAAAATCTTACTAAAATAAAGATAATGACTCACACTGAATAATTTTTTCTCTTCCAAATAAGCGATGATAACTGAAATTTGTGACTTTAGGGATTAAGTTTAACTGCCTTTAAAATGACACTTTCATTGTTGACCAACTATTCAAATGAGCTCTGATTTCAAACAAGTCATCCTTTTAAAGGCCTTTGACAAACATTGCTGAGTGTCATACATCCATATCCCCAGTTCACCTATCTGTACCTATAATTTGACTGTCAGAATGAAGTACAGGTTCAGAGGAGTCTCTCTGAGAGCATTCTAGTAGGATAAGACACTTTTAGCAGATCTTTTTGTGTGTGATTTACACAAGTAACATCTTCAGACTCTGAAAGAAGGTGTGCCTATTCGAAATATCTGAAAATCAAGCTAATATTGACAATTTCCTTTTTCAAAGTCAAAATACCTTCATCAGATGTTTAAGCACTGAATAGGAGAGATCAAAGAGATGCTGACCCACGGAGCAGTTAAAGCTGGATGTGCACTCCAAGGCACTGCTGCTTTTGCTGAGCGAGCTGTGCTCCACTCCAGAGGCTCCTTTTTGTGAGCAAGCTGACAGCTGGCTCAGTTCTGCTTGGTCACATAACTGCCCAGGAGTCCAGCTGCCTGTTTCTGAGGATGTGGTCAGCATGAGGACTGATGAGATTTTAGTTAATCAAATTTCACACAGGTCAGTAAGTTTGATTCCTCAGCTTCTAAGCAAAATCCTGCCAAGTCTACTTTATGTAAGTCCTAAGCTATGAACTTAAAACCCGCTGCAGCTGCTTTTTTATGCAAAGGGTTCTAGAAGTGAAGCCTTATAGACAGAACACTTTGCTATTCATTTTTCACTCTCTAGAGCACATACGAGAAGTGGAATTGGCAAGTGGCTAGGAAAGACACTTCTCATCACAGGCAAAGCTGTCAAGAAGACTTAGAACAGCTCAAGCTACCTGAAATAAGGTGGCTGTCTCATTATTTAACATTTGTGTCAGATGAAAGCCCACAGATTCCCTAGATATAAGAATCATCTCTTCATAGGGGGCCTACACCACAAAATCAAGTAGTGCATATCTGCATAGATGGCCATGGATGGGGCAATGTCCTGATAACTGCTGAAGAGCTCAGGGAGAAAGCATAGTTTCCTTGGAAGCGTATCATGTCTTTGTCAAAGCATGTATCTCCCTAAATGATAATCTCTAGTTGACTTACGTTTTATGCACTAAGCACAAAATTAAAACACAACTGAACAATTTTCCTCTTTTCCATTCCCAGTGCCATTCTCAAGGCTTCTCTTCTTATCAACTATAACTATATTGGCTAAATATAATTGTTCTTATGGACCGCAATGTATTGCCCCTTCTATCTATTTTCTGATTATGGCCAGAATAATCTTTCAAAAACATTCATTTTGCATAGTGAAAACTCCTGTCCTGCTTCAAATAATCTGATGGTTCACTATTTCCCTTTGCTTTTCCTAAGTACAGCCTTCAATCTATGCATAACTGATTCTATTCCATTTTTCCCAGCTTAATTTTAAATACTTACACCAAAACTACCCTTGAGTCAGATGCAAACAAAATTTAAATAAACTAAATAAAACCCCCTGGTGGCTCAGAGGTTAAAACATCTGCCTCCGATGGGGGAGACCCGGGTTCGATCCCTGGGTCGGGAAGATCCCCTGGAGAAGGAAATGGCAATCCACTCCAGTATTCTTGCCTGGAGAATCCCATGGATGGAGAACCCTGGTAGGTTACAGTCCACGGGGTCGCAAAGAGTTGGACACGGCTGAGCAACTTCACCTCATCTCAAATAAAACCCATTAGTTTTCCATTCTCTTTCTCTCATTCATATTCACTTACTCGTGCTTATGGCACTTACTTTAAGTGAAATGCCCTTCTCCTAATCCTCTTTTCTGCCATTTAAATTTCTAGTCTGGATATAAGACTTACTTTTCCAAATGCCTGAGTAAGTTTCTTCTCATTTATACAATTTCATTGCAATTATTATATTTAATACCTATTAATTGTCTCATATTCAGTTTGAGAGATTTCTGGCTTTAGAATGGCAGATGATTTCCAACTGAAACATATATTTTTGTATCATGTTGTAAGATTAGATATTAATTAAAATTTCATATTGGATTTCCCTGATGGCTCAGATGGTAAAGCATCTGTCTACAATGTGAGAGACCTGGGTTCAGTCCCTGGATTGGGAAGATTCCCTAAAAAAAGAAAAATGGCAACCTACTCCTGTACTGTTGCCTTGAAAATCCCATGGACAGAGGAGCTCGGGGCAGGCTACTATCCATCAGGTCACAAAGAGAGTCTCTCTCTTATTATTATCAGACAAAGATAAAGGTTCAGGGTCCCATTCTGACTTCCACTGACACCAAAGTGGGGAGCTCCTCTTTATGTCTGGGTGGAGGTAGCAGTTCTGGCTGTCTACATGGTCTCTCTACTGATTCTGTGCAGAGACTGAGCTCCTTAATGGGCCAAGGTAAAATTCCTGAATCTCCTCCTCTGACACTATCACAGCAGGCATGGGGGAGGGCAGCCTTTTATTTGGGGGTTTGGGTGGAAATCTAGGATCACAGCATGGCCTCTACTGAAGCCATTTTGGGGAATAGTTTCATTAACGGTCTTTGGGATGAAAGTTCCAATTCTCAGCTTGGCCTTTTCTGTTACCACCTTGGCAAGAGTGTTGGGAGATCTCAGCACAGCCTCGCTATTTTGGGAATCTAAGCATATATAACCTCTACATAACCTTTTCTGGTGTGAGGAGCATGTGGCCACAGTTTTTTCCATCATGTTTGGCTGAAATATAATGGTTGTATGTGAAATTTTTATGTCTTGCCAGCCACCCGTTTCCTGTTCTTTGGTTAGTGAGATCAGACATTTTGAGGAGCTTTGTGTTGGTTTATTTTGTTTTCCCTTTAAGCATTTTTGAGATGTTCTACTTTCTTACAGCTTTCATGGTTGCTTATGAGGATTTAATTATTCTTTTCATCACTACACCTTTGTTTGTAGTGAGCTGTTTTTCTCCAATACGATTTAATAATTTTCTTTCTTATCTTTGGCTTTCAATAGCTTGGATATAATGTATCTCGTATATGTAATATCACCCTTCAAATCTGGGGCAATTTAACATTCTTTAATAGGTCCTATGGGTCAGCTTATCTTTTTTCATGCTTTTTCTTTTCTTTATTTTTCAGACTGAATTATTTTAATTGATCTGTCTTCAAATGCACCTATTCATTCTTATGTTATCTCTATTCAGCTATTAAGATTATTTTGTGATTATCTTATTTCAACCATTTTAATTTTCATTTCTAGAATTTCTATTTCTTGTAATTTTTATACTACCTTTAGAATTCAAACATACACAAATAAATAGACATAAAATATTACATATACAAATATATGTATATGATTTTATTACATTCTTACTTGTTTGTCTTAACAGAAGACAAGGGTAAGAGTCTCTTAAAAATACTTTTTCTTTGCTGAATTCAACACTGGGTTCATAGCAGAATCACTCTTGGTTGAATTTAAAATTTTTTTTTTTTAGAATATGTTTTATTTTCTTGGTTTTTCATGGGTTGATTTACTTGGGATTGTTTCCTGGATATTATGGATGCAAAACTGTGGAGATTCTAGATTCTGTTCTTTTTCTTCTGATTAAGTGTTGGCTTTTATCAGGCAGTTATCCTAACTTCCTTTTAAAACCCTCAACACTGAAAACTCTTTATCTTGGGCAGCAGCTTCAGTTCAGACTTTTGTCTTTATCATAGTGTGTATTTCACACATTCAACTATGAGTCAGAAATGAGAACAGACAGGATATGGAAATCTCATTTCTGGTTCTTTCTGTTATAGGCTTTCCCTATTCTCTGTAGTGGACAGAGTTTTCCAACTTTAGTTTCTTGATTTTCTGTCCAGAAATATATATATATTTTATTATTGGCATCAACATCTCATCACCTGTATCTTGTTAATGATACATAGGCAAGACCAGCTGCCAAAATGGAAACTTATTTCATATTGCTTTCCTGCTCATATCAGGAGTGTGTGCTCCTAACTAGAGCCTGTCAGTTCATGTTCTTTCTCCTGCAACTTCAGACACTTGCCTTTTGCCTTGTTCTTGGATTATGTGATAGTTTTATGAGGGTATTCACCCAGTAGGATCTGAATCCGGTGTTATCAGAAGTACAAGGTCAGTAACCCAATTTTTAATGAAGTACTAATCATTATGCTTTTGACTATCATTCTTAAATACATCTTTTGATATTTTGCTTAGAAATGCTGGAGGTCCAAGACTCTGAAAATCTTATTCCTCGTAGCCTGTTGATCCCCTTTGAGTTCAGTAAAGGGAGGCTGGAGGGATGAGTAGGAGCAAAGGGACTCAATTTTCCTTTGTGAAATTATTGTACAATCATGTTATCATTGTTTTAGTAATGTATATGACAACTGATTCTATTCACCTAAGTACCTCCTTTTCTTCAGCACTCATAGAACCAACTTGTACCTTAAAAGATTCCTGCACCAGCTGGTTAGAAACCCTTTTTTCAGATTTCTGCATCCTAACAGCATTTGGCACTGACACATTTTAAAAGTTTTTGAGATACTGCCACAATATCATTCTCAGAGGCTGGAGTCCCAGATCTCAGGAACTTTTTCCTAAGATTCTATGTTCTGACAATTCTAATCTTCCTCCCCTTCTTGGTCCTACAGTCCCAGAGGCATCTGGAGATATTATTTCAGCATTTGCCTATTCACTCTTTTTTACTGTTTATTTCTTCATTGACAGCTTAAGAAATTTCTTGTATCCAATTGTCTATTTTCAAGGAATGTTTCTCAAATAATTCTAAGATGTTTGATAAATTATGCTTATCTAGAATATTCGGCTTTGTGCTGTTGATATAGGGTATCATTGTGATATTTTGTGATCCATCATGATCTTTTCAGACTAGAATATCAGAGAGGAAACAGTTGGCATGGAACTGAGACAAAATTTTAAAATTATATTATTGACTATATTAGATAAAAAATTAATTTGTGGTGGTTATTGAAAATTGTTATATAGAAATAACACCAACGACAGTATTTTCCAGATAAGTAGCTTTCTAGAAATTGCCTTGAATTCTGTTTCTTTGCTCTGGTAAAAATATCACACAGAGAAAAACAGCTTCAGTTGCATTAAGTTTTTAATAGTCTACAAAAATCTCTAAAATGCTTTACAGTTGTACCCTGCACCACACAGGCATTAGATAGTCATCTTATTTCTGAATATTTTCAAATATTTTTTTAAAACCTGTAAACCAATAGTAAATTAGTAAGGGATATGACTTGTTCTAACATCTAATACATATATGCTAATGACAGACCTTCTGACCAACACACTGATGGAATTTACCAGCAGAAGAATCCTTTACCATGGAATAATTTTGGCCAGATATATTTGGCTGGCTAGGGTTGCATATAATAATAATAACAACAACTAGTTGGAATTTATGGAGGTAGGCTGCAGTCCATGGGGTTGCAAAGAGTCGGACAAGACTGAGCGACTTCACTTTCACTTTTCATTTTTCATGCATTGGAGAGGGAAATGGCACCCACTCCAATGTTCTTGCCTAGAGAATGCCAGGGATGGGAGAGCCTGGTGGGCTGTCGTCTATGGGATCGCACAGAGTTGGACATGACTGAAGCGTCTTAGCAGCAGCAGCAGCATAGTTTCCTGAGATATGTACTGGAGTAGGAAATAAAGGTTGTTCACCTCTAAAACAATTCACATCTGCATATGCATAAATGATAATACTGCATGTATTACTTCATGAAATCATAAGTTAAACCTGGGCAGGAGTGCATCCTAATGCAGTAAGTGCGTGTCTCTGGAGTGATGCTGACAGTCCTGAATTAATCCTTGCTTCACCTGTATCTTGAGATGAATTTCATTCTTGAAATCCTTCATAAGATATATATGGTATAAGATTCTTGTGAATCTGATTTAAAGAATTGACTCTTTGTATTACCTCAAAAATCATTATAAATTATGAAGCAGAACTCTGTGTGATGATATGAAACACCAAGATACAACGGTATAGGGAAATCATCAAAATTTGAAAGACCAGGTATTGTATGTCCCCTTCTCTGAAACAGAAGGAATGCAAATTCTATGTAACTGGGTGTCATGAAGTTTCATCTATATCATAACATTTAAAGTTACATAGATCTAAGACAATTTACATAGATCTAAGACAATTTACTTAGGACAAATTACTTTGTGTTTTATAGCATTTGTTTTGGTGGAATCTTTAAGTTATATTTATAAGCTATTATTAAATTAATAATAATAAAGTTCATCATATTTGGTAATGCTTAGGCGTATGTGAGACAAAGAAAACACTTCAGATTTTTCTCTGTTCACCTACATTTAACTATTAAAATCAATCTTAATATACCAAAGTGTTCTGAATAATAGCTTTTTTCCTTGCCTGTCACAACACGCCTACAATTTCTGCCATTTTCCTTCCTAAAGATTAAAAGTTCTAAATGTCTCAGCATCTCTAGTATGTCCACTCAATGTCTCAGTATCTATAGCAAATAATCAACAATATATTGTGTATACTGCAACAGGGGAATAATACATGCATCCTTGTCCTTTAAGAACACCTTCATTAACCAGCTTCTGAAACTTAGTATTTTATATCTGTTGAGCTACCACTCTGGGGTTATTTAATATAAAATATAAAATTACATTTAACTTTAGGGAAAAAAAAGCATACATAATGATATATTCACCCCTATATGTGTGTGTGTTTAGTTGCTCAGTTGTGTCTGACTCTGCAACCTGATGGACTGTAGCCCACCAGGCTCCTCTGTTCATGGGGATTCTTCAGGCAAGAATACTGGAATGGGTTGCCATCCGCTTCTCCAGGAGATCTTCCCAACCCAGAGATCGCACCCAGGTCTTCTGCATTGCAAGCACATTCTTTACCATCTGAGCCACAAAGGAAGCCCATTCACCCCTATATATTGTGTATTATAATTACTATATAATTTACTTTAATAAAGAAAATATTGAAATTTAGTTCTTTGTGTTTATAAAACATTGTTATGCATATAACAAGAAGAATAAGAATCAAAAACTGATGGACGTTAAACTATTTCTCTTAAATAGATGTATGAAAAGATTGAAAAAATAAATCTTCGAAGCTGTAATGTCTAGATGGAGAGCTGGAATATCTATACCCTCCCTCTATTACTCAGAACCGTGCAGGATAAAGGATCCTTGTCCCTGTGATCTTTCATCTAATGAAAAACTGTGTAAGTGAAGCACTGTTATATGTTTGTGTGTGTTTAATATAAGAAACAAGGGAAATATATTGTTCAGTTGCTAAGCCGTGTCCACTCTTTGTGATCCCATGGACTGTATTGTCTGCCAGGCTCCTCTGTCCATGGACTTTACAGGCAAGAATACTGGAGTGAGTTACGTTTTCCTACTCCATGGGATCTTCTCGACCCAGGGATTGAACCTCCATCTCCTGCACTGGCAGGCAGATTCTTTACCTCTGCACAACATGGGAAGCTCACAGGAGAAAGGATAGACCTATCCATAGAAGTGCTGTGGAATTCAGCCTTCTCACATCATCCCAGAAAGCTTATTAATGGGTGAACTCCACCTGCCAGTTGTATGAAAAATTACTCATCAATCATTTATAAAACTTAAAATTAGGCTGCCTTAAAAAAAAAGACATTATTTTGCATCAACCAATTTGCTACTGCTTTGTTTTACTTTGAAAATACATCAAAGAGAGAAGGTAAAATTATTTTATCTTCTATGATATGAATAAAAAATTATCTGATCCTAGTGCCAATAGAAAAATCAGTCAAATAGAATATTCTTTGTATTCTTCACAAATATCTTTAAATATGAGAATTTGGGGCTGATAATGATGAATTAGATATTATTACAATAAGAAAATAAGTACACAGAGTAAATGCTGGTTAGTTTTAAAACCCTGATGGAACTGGCTTTTTATATTCTTTCTGTGTAAGTGAAATCATTATTAAACAAACAGAGCATGCATAGCTCTTATTGTTTAGATGGCTGAGCCAGGTTTAAATGTCATTTAGGAGTGCTTACAACATATGGCATTGATAGATGAAAAAGAAAATTGCCATTTCAAGTTGACCTCTTTTATCTAAACCAGGGTTGTCTTAAGTGAGTTTAGATAACTACTTAAATTAGTCATCATTAAAGAGCCACAAGCTCTAAAAAATTTGACTTTAAGCTGTCTTACTTTTAGAAACTTTGTTTTGTAAGAAAAGGTAAAATTCACCAAAATATAGAAAAATGATTTAAATAATTTTTCAATTTTCTTTTTTAGCTGTGATTCAAGTTTATTCATAAATTTTATTTAGATAATCTGCTCTATATTATCACTAATAATAGAAAAGAAAACCTCTCTGGCAGCTTGTATTCATCATTGCTGAAAATCTATAGGACATATTTAGCAGTAGAATGATCTTGTGTTTCCCCACTATTTCTGAGATGAAATTCTACCAAAAGAAAAATTATGGTTGTAATAAGAGAGAAGCTTATTCTGTTCAGTTCAGTTCAGTTCAGTTCAGTTCAATTCAGTTCAGTCACTCCGTTGTGTTTGACTCTTTGCAATGCCATGAACCGCAGCATGCCAGGCCTCCCTGTCCATCACCAACTCCTGGAGTCCACCTAAACTCATATCCATTGAGTCGGTGATGCCATCCAACCATCTCATCCTCTGTCGT
Organism: Raphicerus campestris; assembly: GCA_006410735.1. NCBI lineage: Eukaryota > Metazoa > Chordata > Mammalia > Artiodactyla > Bovidae > Raphicerus > Raphicerus campestris. The sequence continues at coordinate 54,174 of SJYW01016025.1, forward strand.
CCCCTTCTTCTCTTGCCCTCAATCTTTCCCAACATCCTATATTTTCATAATATATATATATACAACTCATTTTAGCAAGATGAACTAACAGTTAAATCTTAAACTGAAGTCACTCTTTCAAAAATAAAAGAAAAGAAACAAACTCATATCTCTACTCTTTCATGTTTAGGTATTTATTATATTCTTTGATCCATTTAATTTTGTCCAAGTTAGTAATTTTCTTTATAGTTTTGTAATATCTACTACATTTTTAAGCATTTTGCACTATGTTGAGAAAGAAATAAGGAGTGGAATGTAGAAAAACATATCTATTGAACATCAACTATGTGCCAGTATCTGCTAGACATTTAAGATAAGTTATTAAATATATGTAGAATATAACCTCTTCTTCAGTGTGCTATGAGAGAATTAAAAATATAGTTTATGGAAAATTAAACACCATCTTTATCTTAAATGAACTAGCCTCAGTACATTAAGATAAACCTCACAAACTGCATAAGAAACATAGCAACCAGTTTCTAAAAATACAGTTCATGTACATGTGGAAATGAATGTATGGACATATATATGGAAATGGTAAGTACCAGTGATGTGCACCAGCTCCTTCTGATAATCAATAAACGCAGAAACAGAATCATTTCCATTATATAATTCTATTTGTTGGCAAATATAGCCTGCCTTAAACTAAAAATTTGTGGCTTTAAAGGGACTAAGGGCTTCCCTGGTAGCTCAGAGGTTAAAGCGTCTGCCTGCAATGTGAGAGACCCAGGTTCGATACCTGGGTTGGGAAGATCCTCTGGAGAAGGAAATGGCAACCCACTCCAGCATTCTTGCCTGGAGAATCCTGGTGGGCTACAGTCCACGGGGTCACAAAGAGTTGGACACGACTGGGTGACTTCACTTTCACTTTTTCACTTTCAAAGGGACTAAATTGTTATTTTTTTCCAATTTCTAAAGTCATTTATATCTGATTTTGTTAAAATAGGGAGGAAAGACAATCAATCTAAAGAAAAGATTTCATTTGGAATTTTTGATTTTTACTTCATGTAATACAAAAACCACATTGTCCAGTAGGACAGCTCTTTAAACATTTGCTGTCTACATGTGGCTATTGAAAAATTAAAATTAATTTAAATAATTTAAAATTCCTCCTTAGAAATAAAAGTCACATTTCAAGTGCTCAGTGGTCACAGGTGGCAGTTGGCTATCATTTGGGAAAGGTTCATATCCAAAGATTTGTCATTGCAGAAGGTCCTATGAGACAGTGCCATTCATGAATGCTTTAGTCTTATGCACTTACGTTTAAATATAATAGGTAAAACTGGCAAAAGTTTAAAAATGAATTTCCATGTATTAGTATATTACATATAGCAGTAATTTACTGCTTGATTTATGCTTATATTAATACTTATGTGTGTGTTACACTGAGGTTTTCAGATTTGTACTCTTGTAATAATATCAGAGCTACAAAAAGTTGCTTATTATGTGAGTTTTCATACATCACTATAAATTCAATACTAACTCGATCTATAGTGATTCTTAATTTTTAGTAAGCTTCTTGCATATTTCAGTTCTGTTCTGTTCAGTTCATTTCAGTCTCTCAGTTGTGTCTGACTCTTCATGACCCCATGAACTGCAGCATGCTAGGCCTCCCTGTCCATCACCAACTCCTGGAGTCCACCCAAACCCATATCCATTGAGTCAGTGATGCCATCCAACCATTTCATCCTCTGTCATCCCCTTCTCCTCTTGCCCTCAATCTTTCCAAACATCAGGGACTTTTCAAATGAGTCAGCTCTTGCATATTTACTTGATTATTTTCTTTTTTGAATAGCTGCTTTATAGTTTCATAATGTGAAGTTAAATAGCTCTAAGTACTTTTTACGTATTTATTTGTCTGTTTATTTTGGTTTTGGCTTCGACAGATTTCTGTTTTGAACTTATGGCTTTTCCAGCAGGTCTAACATTGTGAAATTCTCAAGTTATTTTTTGAAAAGACTTCACAGAGGCATTCTGTTTTGGAAGATTGGGCTAATGGTTGCAGCAGAAAAGGAGGAGCAGTTCATCGAGCATCAGAGGCCTAGGCTAAATTCCTTCCTACTTGAAGGAAGCTGGGCAAGGTTATCTACATTTTTGGTCTTATTTTTTCTTACATAGAACTTGGGCACATTTAATATATCTTTCACTTAAAGATTCATTGGGTGCAGTAAGTTATATAATGCAAACCTATGAATAGTTTGAGTATTTGAAAGTTCTCTAAAATACTAGTTGCTTTCATCTACATTTCTTATGTATATTGGTGCTTCTAACTCTATACTTATTTTGGAGCTTCAAAAATAACACATTTCAACTCTGTCTGAATAGAAAATGGAAATATAACAGAAAAGTCCTCAGGCACGAAGTTTCCAAAATTTTTAATATTTCTTTCATATTTCATAAATGCATCTATTTATTAATGATTATTCAAACAATGACCTATTTGGTGCTGTTAATGGACTAGTTACACTATTTGATCAAAAGAGTTAAGGTAATTGTATATGCAGATAGGTTACCAGTTTTATTTAACATAATTTTGAAAGACTTAATTTTCAGTTATTTTCTTTATAAGTCTTATTAATAGAAGAAAACATCGCAAACATAATATAGCAAGTATTTTCTATTAATAGTACTGTAAATACTTTTGTTAACCAATTTTTTCTGAAAAAATTTTTTCCATATGTTTACAGATATAAAGAAGTGCTTATTTGTTTATTGTTAAGATGGAAGCTCAGGAAACAGATTCCAGAAACACCTGAATCATGTTTCTGCTACTGCTGCTGAGTCACTTTGGTCATGTCCAACTCTGTGCAACCCCATAGATGGCAGCCCACCAGGCTCCCCATCCCTGGGATTCTCCAGGCAAGAACACTGGAGTGGGTTGCCATTTCCTACTCCAATGCATGAAAGTGAAAAGTGAAAGTAAAGTCACTCAGTCCTGTCTGACTCTTAGCGACCCCATAGACTGCAGCCCACCAGGCTCCTCCATTCATAGGATTTTCCAGGCAAGAGTACTGGAGTGAGGTGCCAGAATCATGTTTCTACCAGACTACAAAACACAGTAATCTTACAAATGCAAAACCTCAAGGCCACAGCTAGTTACATGAACTTTTTGTCAATAATCATGATTGTAGCTGGTAGGAAGTAAGAGTACTTCTTAAAAATGGTTTGGTTGTGGTCTGAATGGTTACATAGTTTCAAGGGGGATTTTGAGACCACAAGATTGAAGCTAGAAGACAATCTTCTAAAAAAAATGGCTTAGCCTGTTCTTGAGAGGTATGGTGCAAGTCTGAAAGTTTTCATTGGTGTAGGAAGGGGTCTGAGGCCAAATTCTCAAAGGCTGCCAAAATCCACTTTGTATATCTGAAGTTATTCCATTCTGATTTCCATCTGTCATCACTTGTAAACTATGCTGCTGCTGCTGCTAAGTTGCTTCAGTCGTGTCCAATTCTGTGCAACCCCATAGATGGCAGCCCACCAGGCTCCTCCGTCCTTGGGATTCTCCAGGCAAGAACACTGGAGTGGGTTGCCATTTCCTTCTCCAATGCAGGAAAGTGAAAAGTGAAAATGAAGTCGCTCAGTCGTGCTCAACTCTTTGCCACCCCACGGACTGCAGCCCATCAGGCTCCTCTGTCCATGGGATTTTCCAGGCAAGAGTACTGGAGTGGGTTGCCATTGCCTTCTCTGTGTATAACTATAGAAAAATTAAAAAGTTACAATATCAGTGTTGTTCAGTCACTAAGTCATGTCCAATTCTTTGTGATATCATAACTGTGGCATACAAGGCTTCCCAGTCATTCACTATCTCCTGGAGTTTTCTCAAACTCATGTCCATTGAGTCAGTGATGCCATCCAACAATCTCATCCCCTATTGTCCCCTTCTCCTCCTGCCTTCAATCTTTCCCAACATCAGAGTCTTCTCAGTGAGTCAGCTTTTCACATCAGGTGACCAAAGTATTCAGAGAAGGCAATGGCACCCCACTCCAGTACTTTTGCCTCGAAAATGCTATGGTTGGAAGAGCCTGGTAGGCTGCAGTCCATGGGGTCGCTAGACTGCAGCCCACCAGGCTCCTCCATTCATAGGATTTTCCAGGCAAGAGTACTGGAGTGAGGTGCCAGAATCATGTTTCTACCAGACTACAAAACACAGTAATCTTACAAATGCAAAACCTCAAGGCCACAGCTAGTTACATGAACTTTTTGTCAATAATCATGATTGTAGCTGGTAGGAACGGGCACCACTGAGTGACTTCACTTTCATTTTTCACTTTCCTGCATTGGAGAAGGAAATGGCAATCCACTCCAGTGTTCTTGCCTGGAGAATCCCAGGGATGGGGGAGCCTGGTGGGTTGCCATCTATGGGGTTGCACAGAGTCGGACATGACTGAAGCGGCTTAGCAGCAGACCAAAGTATTGGAACTTCAGCTTCAGCATCAGACCTTCCAGTGAATATCCTGGGTGGTTTTCCTTTAGGATTGACTGGTTTATCTCCTTGCATTCCAAGGGACTCTCAAGAGTCTTCTCCAACACCACAGTTTAAAAGCATCAATGCTTTGGTGCTCAGCGTTTTTAGGGTCCAAATCTCACATCCGTACATGACTATTGGAAAAACCAAAGGTTTGGCTATTTGACCTTTGTCAGCAAAGTGATGTCTCTGCTTTTTAATATGTTATCCATATTTGTCCACAGGGTCACAAAGAGTTGGACATGACTGAAGTGACTGAGCATGCACACACACATATCTACCATCCTTAGGCTGCAAGAACCACACTGTTAAGTTGACTGAATTTTGCCAAAGCATGGTAGTGGACTAGTGTGTCCACTTTGATGTTGGTGGATAGGAGTAGGTTCTTGAGGTAACTGCAACTTTCATGCAAAGATGGGCACAATAAAGGACAGAAATGGTATGGACCTAACAGAAGAAGAAGATATTAAGAATAGGGGGCAAGTATAAAGAGAAGAACTATACCAAAAAAGTCTTCATGATCCAGATAACCATAATGTTGTGGTCACTCACCTAGAGTCAGACATAATTCAGTGTGAAGTCAAGTGGGCCTTAGGAAGCATCACTACGAACAAAGCTCGTGGAGGTGAAGAAATTCCAGTTGAGCTATTTCAAATCCAAAAAGATGATGCTGTGAAAGTGGTGTACTCAACAGGTCAGTGGATTTGGAAAATTTAGCAGTGGCCACAGGACTGGAAGAGGTCAGTTTTCATTCCAATCCCAAAGAAAAGCAATGCCAAATAATGTTTAAACTGGCACAACAGCACTCATCTCACATGCTAGCTAGGCAATGCTCAAAATCCTTCAAGCTAGGTCAAAAGTTTGTAAACGGAGAACTTCCAGGTGTTCAAGCTGGATTTAGAAAAGGCAGAGGAACCAGATCAAATTGCCAACATCTGTTGGATCACAGAAAAAGCCAGATAATTCCGTAAAACACATCTACTATATATCATTGACTCTGCCAAAGCCTTTAACTGTGTGAATTACAAGAAACTGTGGAAAATTCTTCAAAAGATGGGAATACCAGACCACCTTACTTGCCTCCTGAGAAAACTCTATGCAGATCAAGACGCATCATTTGGAACTGTATATGGACAATAGACTAGTTCAAAATTGGGAAAGGAGTACATCAAGGCTGGCTACCGTCACCCTGCTTTGCTAAATTATATGCAGAGTACATAATGTGAAATGCANATATCTACCATCCTTAGGCTGCAAGAACCACACTGTTAAGTTGACTGAATTTTGCCAAAGCATGGTAGTGGACTAGTGTGTCCACTTTGATGTTGGTGGATAGGAGTAGGTTCTTGAGGTAACTGCAACTTTCATGCAAAGATGGGCACAATAAAGGACAGAAATGGTATGGACCTAACAGAAGAAGAAGATATTAAGAATAGGGGGCAAGTATAAAGAGAAGAACTATACCAAAAAAGTCTTAATGATCCAGATAACCATAATGTTGTGGTCACTCACCTAGAGTCAGACATAATTCAGTGTGAAGTCAAGTGGGCCTTAGGAAGCATCACTACGAACAAAGCTCGTGGAGGTGAAGAAATTCCAGTTGAGCTATTTCAAATCCAAAAAGATGATGCTGTGAAAGTGGTGTACTCAACAGGTCAGTGGATTTGGAAAATTTAGCAGTGGCCACAGGACTGGAAGAGGTCAGTTTTCATTCCAATCCCAAAGAAAAGCAATGCCAAATAATGTTTAAACTGGCACAACAGCACTCATCTCACATGCTAGCTAGGCAATGCTCAAAATCCTTCAAGCTAGGTCAAAAGTTTGTAAACGGAGAACTTCCAGGTGTTCAAGCTGGATTTAGAAAAGGCAGAGGAACCAGATCAAATTGCCAACATCTGTTGGATCACAGAAAAAGCCAGATAATTCCGTAAAACACATCTACTATATATCATTGACTCTGCCAAAGCCTTTAACTGTGTGAATTACAAGAAACTGTGGAAAATTCTTCAAAAGATGGGAATACCAGACCACCTTACTTGCCTCCTGAGAAAACTCTATGCAGATCAAGACGCATCATTTGGAACTGTATATGGACAATAGACTAGTTCAAAATTGGGAAAGGAGTACATCAAGGCTGGCTACCATCACCCTGCTTTGCTAAATTATATGCAGAGTACATAATGTGAAATGCAGGGCTAGATGGAGCAAAAGGTGAAATTAAGATTGCCAGGAGAAGTATCAACAACTTTAGATATGCAGATGACACCACTTTAATGGCAGAAAGTGAAGAGGAATTTAAGAGCCTTTTGATGAAAATGAAAGCGAGTGAAAAAGTTGTCTTAAAACTCAACATTCAAAAAATGACAATCATGGCATCTGGTCCCATTACTTAAATAGATGGAAAATAATGGAGATAGTGACAGATTTTATTTTCTTGGTCTCCAAAACACTGCAGATGGTGACTGCGGCCATTAAACAAAAAGATGCTTGCTCCTTGGATGAAAAGCTATGTCAAACCTAGATGACGTATTAAAAGCAGAGATATTACTTTGCTGACAAATGTCCATATAGTTAAAGCTATGGTTTTTCCAATAGTGATGTATGGATGTGAGAGCTGGACAATAAAAACGGGTGAGTGCTAAAGAATGGATGCCTTTAAACTGTGGTGTAGAAGAAGACTCTTGAGAGTCTCTTGGATTGCAAGGAGATCAAACCACTCAAATCCTAAAAGAAATGCACCCTGAATGTTCATAGGAAGGACTGATGTTGAAGCTGAAGCTCCAATACTTTGATCACCTCATGCAAAGAGCTGACTCATTGGAAAGACCCTGATTCTGGGAAAGATTGAAGGCAGGAGGAGAAGGGGATGACAGAGGATGAGATGGTTGAATGACATCATCAACTCAATGGACATGAGTTTGAATATCCCAGGAAACAGTGAAAGATAGGGAAGCCTGGCATGCTGCAATCCATGGGGTGGCAAAGAGTCAAACACCACTGAGTGAGTAAACAATGATATAGTCTAATTGTTTTTAAATATTGCAGCTCATTAGAAACATCTGGAGCTTTGGAGGAATGAAGAAATACCTTGGTATTTGTATTTTTCAAAAAATTCCAAGATAAATCTGATATGCATCTGGATTTTTTAAAATGATTACAGTTTTTCTATTTAATGGTAGTTTTGTTGATATAGAATTCTATTATTTTTCTGTTGATTGGTCATGCTACAATTGTATTAAGTAAGTAATAGTCACATAATCACAATAGTAATAGATGATTATTAATTTTAATAATCAATAGCCAGATGAAAAATAAAAGATATTTACAATTGCTAGCCAAAATGGGAAAATTGTTAACCTAACAATATAAATTAATTATATAAATCTTATGTAATTACACAATTACAATATAAAATACATACATAGTCAAGCAGAGTGATGTGGTAATTGAAAACGCATCAAAGCACATGTTTTCATCTATCCAGCCAGCCTTTCAGTTGATGGATTTAATCCATTTACTTGTTAGCATATTATTTATACTTCCTTTTCACACAGATATCAGATTGATTGTATTCTTTGCAGCCAAAGGTGGAGAAGCTCTATACAGTCAGCAAAAAAAAAAAAAAAAAAAGACTGGGAGCTGACTGTGGCTCAGATCATGAATTCCTTATTGCCAAATTCAGACTGAAATTGAAGAAAGTGGGGAAAACCATTAGACCATTCAGGTATTACCTAAATCAAATCCCTTATGACTATAAAGTAGAAGTGAGAAACAGATTTAAAGTGCTAGATCTGATAGACAAAGTGCCTGATGAACTATGGATGGAGGTTTGTGACAGTGTACAGGAGATAGGAATCAAGACCATTCCCAAGAAAAAGAAATGCAAAAAAGCAAAATGGCTTTCTGAAGAGTTCTTACAAATAGCTGTGAAAAGAAGGGAAGCCAAAAGCAAAGGAGAAAAGGAAAGATGAACCCATTTGAATGCAAAGCAAAGCAAGGAGAGATAAGAAAGCCTTCCTCAGTGATCACTGCAAAGAAACAGAGGAAAGCAATAGAATGGGAAAGACTAGAGATCTCATCAAGAAAATTAGAGATACCAAGGGAACATTTCATGCTAAGATGGGCTCAATAAAGGACAGAAATAGCATGGACCTAACAGAAGCAAAAGATATTAAGAGGAGGTGGCAAGAATATACAGAAGAACTGTATAAAAAAGATCTTCACAACCCAGATAATCACAATGGTGTGATCATCTGAATTGTGACATCTGGAATGTGAAGTGAAGTGGGCCTTAGGAAGCATCACTATGAACGAAGCTAGTGGAAGGCATGAATTTCCAGTTGAGCTATTTCAAATCCTGAAATATAATGCTGTGAAAGTGCTGCACTCAATATGCCAGCAAATGTGGAAAACTCAGCAGTGGCCACAGGACTGGGAAAGGTCACTTTTCATTCCAATCCCAGAGAAAGGCAATGCCAAAGAATGTTCAAACTACCGCACAACTGTACTCATCTCACACACTAGTAAGCAATGCTCAAAATTCTCCAAGGCAGGCTTCAGCAATACATGAACAGTGAACTTCCAAATGCTCAAGCTGATTTTAGAAAAGGCGGAGGAACCAGAGATCAAATTGCCAACATCTGCTGAATCATGGAAAAAGCAAGAGAGGTCCAGAAAAAGGTCTATTTCTGCTTTATTGACTATGCTAAAGACTTTGACTGTGTGGATCACAATAAACTGTGGAAAATTCTGAGAGAGATGGGAATACCAGATCATCTGACCTGCCTCTTGAGAAACCTATATGCAGGTCAGGAAGCAACAGTTAGAACTGGACATGGAACAACAGACTGGTTCCAAATAGGAAAAGGAGTATGTCAAGGCTGTATATTGTCACCCTGCTTATTTATCGCATATGCAGAGTATGTCATGGGAAATGCTGGGCTAAATGAAGCACAAGCTGGAATCAAAATTGCCAGGAAATATGTCAATAACCTCAGATATGCAGATGACACCACCCTTCTGGCAAAAATAAAGAAGAACTAAAGAGCCTCTTGATGAAAGTGAAATAGGAGAGTGAAAAAGTTGACTTAATGCTCAACATTCAGAAAGCGAAGATCATGGCATCTGTTCCATCACTTCATGGGAACTGGTGGGAAACAGTGGAGACAGTGACTGACTATTTTTTGGGCTCTGAAACCACTCCAGATGGTGATTGCAGTCATGAAATTAAAAAACGCTTACTCCATGGAAGGAAAGTTGTGACCAACTTAGACATCATATTTAAAAGCAGAGACATTATTTTGTTGACAAAAGTCAGTCTAGCCAAGGCTATGGGTTTTCCAGTGGTCATGTATAGATGTGAGAGTTGGACTATAAAGAAAACTGAGAGCTGAAGAATTGATTCTTTTGAACTGTGGTGTAGGAGAAAAACCCTGATTGTCCCTTGGACTGAAAGGAGATTCAGCCTTTCTATCCTAAAGGATATCTGTCCTGGGTGTTCATTGGAAAGAGTGATACTGAAGCTGAAACTCCAATACTTTGGCCACCTGATGAGAAGAGCTGCCTCATTGGAAAAGACCCTGATGCTGGGAAATTCGAGGGCAGGAGGAGGGGGGACAACAGAAGATGAGATGATTGGATGGCATCAGTGACTCAAAAAACATGGTTTTGTGTAGACTCTGGCAGTGGTGATGGATAGGGAGGCCTGGCGTACTGTGGTTCATAGGGTCACAAAGAATCAGACATGACTGAGCAACTGAACTGAATTGAGTGATGACCTAGAGTTTACAATACACATTTAAAACACATCCAATTTACTTTCAAATAACACTTTTCCATTCAGAGGAGAGGTGTGAGTTACTCAACTACAACCCATTTCAATCATCCCATTGATGTGGAGGATGTGGTAGCAAAAAAGAAAATTGAGTATCTCTTGTGAAGTTCACAGTCAACAGGCACAACCTCTTTGAAATACTAAGACCTAATCAGATTATTGCTGAGAGGGACTGGGAGCAGGAGGAGAAGGGGACGATACAGGGTGAGATGGCTGGATGCCATTACTGACTCGATGGACACGAGTCTGAGTGAACTCCGGGAGTTGGTGATGGACAGGGAAGCCTGGTGTGCTGCGATTCATGGGGTAGCAAAGAGTCGGACACAACTGAGCGACTGAACTGAAAGGAACTGAACTGAATCAGATTATAGGCTGCTTCACCTCCCTCCACACCTTACAACCACATTACAAAAGCCTACTTAGAGAAGCTCTTTTATTCAGTATCTCATGGTAGTTGAACTTCCCAGGTGGCCCTAGTGGTAAAGAATCTGCTTGCCAATGCCTAGAGACACAAGAGAGGCAGGTTTGATCCTGGGTTGAGAACATCCCTTAGAGAAGGAAATGGCAACCAACTTCAGTATTCTTGCCTGGGAAATCCCATAGAAAATGAAGCCTATCAGGCTGCAATCCATGGGGTCGCAAAGAGTTAGACACAACAGAGCAACTGAGTTCACATACATGCACATCCACACACATGCACATGCACACACACATACACACACACACACAGAGACACACACAGCTGTACCCAGTACTGCTGTTGCTGCTAAGTCACTTCAGTCATGTCTGACTCAGTGTGACCTCATAGACGGCTGCCATCAACCTCCCCTGTCCCTGGAATTTTCCAGGCAAGAACACTGGAGTGGATTGCCATTGCCTTTTCCAATGGATGAAAGTGAAAAGAGATTGTGAAGTTGCTCACTCATGTCTGACTCTTTGCGACCCCATNGTGGAAAATTTTGAAAGAGCTGGGAATACCAGACCACTTGACCTGCCTCTTGAGAAATCTGTATGCAGGTCAGGAAGCAACAGTTAGAACTGGACATGGAACATCAGACTGGTTTCAAATCGGGAAAGGAGGTTGTCAAGGCCGTATATTGTCACCTGGCTTACTTAACTTATATGCAGAGTACATCATGAGAAACACTGGACTGGATGAAGCACATTTTGGAATCAAGACTGCCATGAGAAATATCAATAACCTCAGACATGCAGATGACATCACCCTGTGGCAGAAAGTAAAGAAGAACCAAAGAGCCTTTTGATGAAAGTGAAAGAGGAGAGTGAAAACGTTTGCTTAAAGGTCAACATTCAGAAAACTAAGATCATGGCATCTGGTCCTATCACTTCATGGAAAATAGATGGAGAAACAGTGGAAACAGTGGCTGACTTTTTTTTTTTTTTTTGGTGAGGGAGTGGCTCAAAATCACTGCAGATGGTAACTGCAATCGTGGAATTAAAAGACACTTACTCCTTAGAAGGAAACTTATGAACAACCTAGACAGCATATTAAAAGGCAGAGATGTTGCTTTGTCAACAAAGGTACATCTAGTCAAAGCTATAGTTTTTTCAGTAGTCATGTATGGATGTGAGTACTGGACTATAAAGTAAGCTGAGCTCCAAGGAATTGATGCTTTTGAACTGTGGTGTTGAAGACTCTTGAGAGTCCCTTGGACTGCAAGGAGATCCAACCAGTCCATCCTCAAGGAGATCAGTTCTGAGTGTAAACTGGAAGGACTGATGTTGAAGCTGAAATTAAAATACTTTGGCCACCTGCTGCTAAGAGCTGACTCATTTGAAAAGACCATGATGCTGGGAAAGATTGAAGGCAGGAGGAGAAGGAGATGACAGAGGATGAAATGGTTGGATGGCATCACCAACTCAATGGAAATGAGTTTGGGTAAATTCTGGGAGTTGGTGATGGACAGGGAGGCCTGGGGTACTGCAGTCCATGGAGTTGCAAACACTTGGACATGACTGAGTGATTGATCTGAACAGAAGTATATATCATAATTTTTAACCCTTAATCTACTTTACAAAACCAAGAAACAAGTTATTAAACTATTATAATAGCATTTACTGGTTGGACAGCTTAAAAAACATATTTTGTAACCTCTAAGAATTGTTATAGCATAATTTCTCTTTAATATGGTATAAGATATGTGTCTAATAAAGTAAACATCTTTTCAAGTTCTGAAATCTCAGGCAAAATGGACTGTGCTTGCAGTTCACAGACATGAAAAGTGCTAACTTTAAGCTTTCTCTTAGGCATTTGTTTGTTCTCCTAGGGTCAGAATTCTGAGAACATTATTTTATCAAGCCAAATTTTTAACTGCATATATAAAAGAACCAGTCTTGAAGTTTCAAAAGAGTTTCATCTTAAACAATTTTCTCTAGAATCTTAAGAATACCATTATCATACATTGTTAAAAATGATCTTTTTTTTTCTTAAGTCATAATTTCATGGCTAAAATTTTCTAATGAATTGAAAACTGAGTTTCTCATTTTACAAAAGGCAAGAAAAACACCAATCACACTAATGGTATAAACGTTCACACACCAGAAGACACAAATTAGCCAAGAGGATACCAATATGGAGTTCCTAACAAACACTTCCCAATACAAACAGTCCATGGGTCAGATACACGTCAGAACCAACTGCCAAAATTGTCCAGTAGCATTTCTTGTTCACAAACGGTCCTCTATGTGAGACACAGTTCAGAGCCAACTGACAAAATTGCCCAAATAGTGCTTTGTGCTCAAAAGAGAAGGTTGTCTGGTGCACACAGCTGAACTTACACAATCTTGAAGATCAGCTCATCCAGAGGCTTGTTTTAGTTTCACCAAGGAAAAGCTTGAGTTGGCAGCTAGTATTGAGCAAAGGAGAAACAGAGAGGATCCCCAAAACAAATGGTTTTGGCAGCTGCTAGGGATGCTTCCCCAAATCCCCTTCTTGAGGCCAGTGAGCCACCAGCAGCTGGCTCATCACATCCATCAGATGCACAANATCAGAACCAACTGCCAAAATTGTCCAGTAGCATTTCTTGTTCACAAACGGTCCTCTATGTGAGACACAGGTCAGAGCCAACTGACAAAAGTGCCCAAATAGTGCTTTGTGCTCAAAAGAGAAGGTTGTCTGGTGCACACAGCTGAACTTACACAATCTTGAAGATCATCAGTTCATCCAGAGGCTTGTTTTAGTTTCACCAAGGAAAAGCTTGAGTTGGCAGCTAGTGTTGAGCAGAGGAGAAACAGAGAGGATCCCCAAAACAAATGGTTTTGGCAGCTGCTAGGGATGCTCTCCCAAATCCCCCTCTTGAGGCCAGTGAGCCACCAGCAGCTGGCTCATCACATCCATCAGATGCACAATCGCCATGGCCTGCTGCCAATTCTTGGGAAAACCTCCCAGGAACTAGATGTCTTGAGAGCACCACAGCCTCACATTGGACGCTAGAAAAGCTGTTACCAAAAGGCTGGCTGCTTGCTGCTTAGAAGCCAATGAAGAGGCAAAGTTGGTGGAAAGGAAAGCTTGCCTCATTTTGGAGGCTAGTGACCTGGGAGGAATAATGACCTATCTGAAGGCCGAGTCCTCTCACTGACAATCAGTTGGCAAGAACACTTATAGAACTTTCACAGATGGAGGGAAGGGGTTACCTGCTACAAGCAGAAACAGCATAGTCAGCTCTGACAGTCCTCTTGAAACTGGTCATGTGGTGGTCTGATCAGCTTCATGTCAATTGTTTAAAATAGAGTTAGTCTTTAGCTCTAGGGTTGGTTTGTTCCTGTGTGATTCTGACAGCTGTCAGCTCCTCTGTATCAGTTGTTTCAGTTGTAAAATTAGGGCTTCCCAGGTAGTGCTAGGGGTAAACAGCCCATCTGCCAGTGCAGGTGATATGAGACGTGGGTTCGATCCTTGGGTCAGGAAGATCCCCTGGAGAAGGTAAAGGCAAACCACTCCAGTGTTCTTGCCTGGAGAACCCCATAGACAGAAGAGCCTGGTGGGCTCCAGTTTGCCAGGCTCCAGTCCATGCGATCGCAAAACGTAGAACATGACTGAAGTGACTTAGCACACAGCTTGAGTCATCATTTATTATATGAATAAATAAAGGTGATTGAACACTATAAATATTGGTTATATAAAAACTAGAGTTTCTGCTCCATAGGCGAAAAGTAAGCTCTTTGTAATCATTAATCAACATGAACATTTGATTGTGGAACAATATATATGTTCAATACTTATGTTTAGGTATAAGCCACTCTATTTTGAGTTCACTTTTTAAAAATCTTAAACCTTTACCTCCCCACTTTTTGAAACATACTTTCATGAGTCCACTCTTTGCTTCATATGAAAATTTGGTGGCAATGCATAAAGTAACTTCCTTTTGTCAACAAACTGTAATTGGTCACTTATTTTTAGAGCTGCATGTTAATGAATCATGTCATATTCTTAATTAAAAGTGCTTCAGATTAGCAATTTTTTTATTGAGTCACTGAGCTATAGAACAAATGGCCAAATTAAGTCTATTCTACACAATAGCTCATTTACTCTTTTGTATACATGTTTTTCAAAGGTTGAAATTAAGCAATATTAATGCTACAATATAGAGAACTAAACCTACTACTCAAGTACTTACTTTTTATTTTTCAGGAACAAAATCACCTTAAGATCAAACTTTTATGTTCAATAGTATTTTTAAACATTCTAGTTAAATAGATCTCAGTTATCATTCTCTTCTCATCTCTCATCTACTCTTCTATTCACCTACTAACTCAGTATTCTCACTCATCCTCCTCAATCTTTTGTAACTAAGCAATTGCTTTATTTATTGCCATTTATTATTTATTTCAGAGAAGGTAATGGCATCCCACTCCAGTACTCTTGCCTGGAAAATCCCATGGACAGAGGAGCCTAGTAACCTGCAGTTCATGGGGTTGCAAAGTCAGACACGACTGAGTGACTTCACTTTCACTTTTCACTTACTTTCATGCATTGGAGAAGGAAATGGCAACCCACTCCAGTGTTCTTGCCTGGAGAATCCCAGGGATGGCAGAACCTGGTGGGCTGCCATCTATGGGGTTGTACAGAGTCGGACATGACTGAAGCGACTTAGCAGCAGCAGCAACATTATTTATTTACTGTGCAGTTTACTCAATTTAGCATTTTATATTCATTATAATTCTTTAACCAATACCCTTTAGTTTTCCACTTAATATTTTACTTTTAGGAGAAGGCAATGGCATCCCACTCCAGTACTCTTGCCTGGAAAATCCATGGATGGAGGAG
>SJYW01016025.1:93512-106087 GCA_006410735.1 Raphicerus campestris
TGTTGGAGAAGACGCTTGAGAGTCCCTTGGACTGCAAGGAGATCTAACCAGTCCATTCTGAAGGTGATCAACCCTGGGATTTCTTTGGAAGGAATGATGCTAAAGCTGAAATGCCAGTTCTTTGGCCACCTCATGCGAAGAGTTGACTCACTGGAAAAGACTCTGATGTTGGGAGGGGTTGGGGGCAGGAGGAGAAGGGGATGACCAAGGATGAGATGGCTGGATGGCATCACTGACTCGATGGACGTGAGTCTGAGTGAACTCTGGGAGATAGTGATGAACAGGGAGGCCTGGCGTGCTGAGATTCATGGAGTTGAAAAGAGATGGACACGACTGAATGACTGAACTGAAGTGAACTGAACTAAACTGATGGGACCAGATGCCATGATCTTAGTTTTCTGAATGTTGAGTTTTAAGCCAACTTTTTCACTCTCCTCTTTCATTCATCAAGAGACTCTTTAGTTCCTCTTTGGTATCTGCCATTAGGGTGGTGTCATCTGCATATCTGAGGTTATTGATATTTCTCCTAGTAATCTTGATCCCAGCTTCTGCTTCCTCCACCTCAGTATTTTGCCTGATGTACTCTGCCTTTAAGTTTAATAAGCGAGGTGACTATATATAGCATTGGTGTACCCCTTTCCCAATTTTGAACCATTCTGCTGTTCCATTTTTGGTTCTAACTGTTGCTTCTTGATATGCATACAGATCTCTTGGAGGCAGGTAAGGTGGTCTGGTATTTCCATCACTTTAAGAATTTTCCACAGTTTGTTGTGATCCACACAGTCAAAGGCTTTAATGTAGTCAATGAAACAGAAGAAGATGTTTTTTTCTGGAATTCTCTTGCTTTTTTGATGATCCAACAGATGTTGGCAATTTGATCTCTGGTTCCTGTGCCTTTTCTAAGCCCAACTTGTACATATGAAAGTTCTCAGTTCATGTGCATTTTAAGACTAGCTTAAAGGATTTTGATCATTAGCTTGCTAGCATGTGAGATGAGTGCAACTGTGTGGCAGTTTGAACATTCTTTGGCAATGTGCTTTTTTGGAATTGAAATGAAAGCTGATCTTTTCCAGTCCTGTGGCCACTGCTGAGTTTTCCAAATTTGCTGGCATATTGAGTGCAACACTTTCACAGCATCATCTCTTAGGATTTAAAATAGCTCAGCTGGAATTCTATCTCCTCTGTTAGCTTTGTTCATAATAATGCTTCCTAAGGCCCACTTGGCTTCACACTCCAGGATGTCTGGCTCTAAGTGAATGACCACATCATGTGGTTATAGAGGTCACTGAGACCAGTTTTGTACAGTTCTTCTGTGTATTCTTGCCACCTCTTCTTAATATTGTTTGCTTTTTGTTAGATCCTTATCGTATCTGTCATTTATTGTGTCTATCTTTGCATGAAATGTTCTTTTTGGTATCTCTAATTTTCTTGATGAGATCTCTAATCTTTCCCATTCTATTATTTTCCTCTGTTTCTTTGCATCATTCACCTAAGACTTTCTTGTCTCTCATTGTCCTTTGGATCTCTGCATTCAGTTGGGTATATCTTTGTCTTTCTTTTGCCGTTTGCTTCTCTTTCTTATATGTAATGTGTTGCTTTTGTCTTGCTGCTTTTATGGTTCTTTCTTTAATTTTAACATCTGCCACTTTAATGTGCCCAGTGTGGATCTGTTTAGGCTCATATCTCTTTAAGATTTCTCTATATCCTGGACCCAAGTATATGTTTCCTTTCCCAGGTTAGGAGATTTTCAGCTATTAATTCTTCAGATAAATTATCTGCCCCTTTCTTCCTTTTCTCCTTTTGGAACCCCTATAATTCAAACATTAGCACACGATGTTTTTCCAGTGTTTTCTCAAACTAAACTCATTTTTTAAAATGAGTTTTTCATTTTTCTGTTCAACTTTTCTGATTTCTACTACTCTAGCTTCCAGTTCACTGACCTATTCTTATGCATCATCTAATCTACTATTGATTTATTCTAGTGTTTGTTTTTTGTTTTTTTTTTAATTTCAATTACTGCATTCTTCAGATCTGTTTGGGTTTTCTGTTCTTTTTTAACTCTGTTAAACTTCTCATTGCGTTCATTCAGTCCTAAGTTCATTTGAACATCTTAGGATCATTATCTTAAACTCTATCAGTTACATTGCTTATCTCTACCCCATTTGTTTCTTCCTCTGGGGCTTTGTCTTGTTCCTCCCTTTGGAACACATTCCTCTGTCTTCTCATTTTTCTCAATTCTCTGTGTTTATTTATATGTATTACCTAGGTCATTACACTTCCCATTCTTGGAAAAGTGGCCTTATGTAGGAGACATCCAGCAGCACCCTCTCCTCTGGTTACCAGAGCTGTATGACGTAGATCTGTCTCCTATGTGCACTACATGAGTCCTTTTTTTATATAGTGGGGTCAACTACTCTTAATAGTAAGGAGGCAGGCCCCTTAACTGGCTGGCTGCAAGTCTTGATTTTTATGGTGACTACCAGCCCACAGGTAGGCGTGGTCAGTTTCCTGTATGGCTGGCTGCTCATCCTTGGATTCCCAAGATTAGTGCCAGCCTGTAGTGTGCAACTAGGTCTCCAGAGCTAATAGGATAGAGGAAGAATTCAAAATGGCACTTACCAGTACTAGTGATAACATAGTAGAATGAGTGCCTGAAACAAACTGCTGCCAACTCCAGGAGGAGTTCCAGTTGCCTCCAGGTTCTTTATGAGACTCTCCAACATCAGCAAGTGGATCTGACCCTTTCTCCTTTCAATTTACTGCCTCTGTACCATGACATAGAGCATGTGAAGTTCTGAAAGCACTCTAAAAACAAACTCTTATTCCTACCGCCCTTCAGCATTGCCATATGCAAGTGTCATTGACTTTCAAAGCAAGATGCTGGGTCTCATTTCTCCGTGACAGGATCCATGGACTGAGGCACTTTATGTAGGACTTGAGTTCCTTGCTCCTTAGAGAGAACTTCTGCAATTGTGATTTTCTCTTGTATGTAAGTTGCCTACCTGGGTGTGTGAGACTTGACTATGTTGAATCTCTGTCCCTTTTACCCTTTTTGTGTGTGTGTGGTTTCTTCTTCATATTTGTGGAAAATATTTTCTGACAATATTCAGATTGTTGTCATACATAGTTGTTCCGTAAATAGTTGCAATTTTGGTATGCCCTTTGATTTTTTTTTTCTGCTTCATCATAGATTTATTATGAGGTTTTTATTAGGTGGGGGTTAATCTGTCTGGGTCTGTTGTAAAATGTTATAAACATAAGTCTTTGGGTAATTGTCATTGTATAAATTTGTGTTTGTAGTATGAATCTGTTCCTTTTATATATGCCTCCTCCTTCTGATTAAAATGTGTTCCAAATGCAGTCACTTCTGCCTTGGGAACATTTCTCATATCATTTCTGTCTTCCATATGACTACTCTCATTAGCTTTTTGTTCCAGCTCTCATCATTTCTCATCTGCCTCATTAGTTTAGAAGCCCCTTGAAGAAGGACTGTTTATTGCTCTGTAAGCGTGTTTCACTCCTGACTTCAAAGTCAGGGCTCCTGACACAGATAAAACTCACAGCTGGTCTGTCCACCCCCCAGTCTTCCCAAGAACTTGAAATGACAAGTGTCACTAAATCTTTTAACAAGAATATCTCATAACAATGAAAAAAGTCATCATGGCATGATCCAACAGAACAGTCCAAGACCATGTGAATCTCAAAAGTAGTAATTTAGTAGGTGAATTCCACAACCTGCTTCACATGCATGCTTTGTAGTCTGATCAGGTTAATTTCTGACATTGATTCTCAACTGAAAGTGTCCTAGCAATGGTATAGCCTGTGTTTCTGGGATGTCATGAAATTTATGTTGCATTTCCTTTGTATTGCAGGCAATCTCAATATTTTCTGGTTTTTATATTGAAGTATAAATGCCTTAAACATTATATAATTTTCAGTTATTATACAGCATATGATTAAATATTTTAATACTTTAAATAATCTAGTTATCTAATTTTGTATCTTTTACCACACAAAGTTATTACCATGTTGTTGACTGTGTTCCCTATGCTATACATTATGTACCCATGAATTATTTATTTTATAGCTAGAAATTTATACCTATTAATCTATTTCACTTATTTTACTCATTGTCCTTCCACAATATTGATTCACAATATTACCCTATCATGATAGCTACATAAAATTTTGTAATCGAGATAATTTGTTTTTTAATTCTTTTAAGTTTTTTAGTTTTTATTTTACATTGGACTATAATTGATTTATAATCATGTGTTAGTTCCAGATGTATAGAAAAATGACTTAGTTTAACATGTACATATAATCTATTCTTTTTCAAATTCTTTTCCCATTTAGGTTATTACAGAATACTGAATAGAGTCCCTGTGCTATACAGTAGTGCATGATACAGTAGGTCTTTTGATTTCGGCATGGTATATTTTCTAATTTTAGTTTATATCATATATTATTAATATAATTTAGTTTATATTATATATTATTCACTATCTTTTAATGTGGAAAAGACAGGAGTAATTATTGAAAGGAATACTTTTTATTTCTTTGGTTTATTTTCAAGAGGAAAATTCGGATTGCCACATGTAATGCAAGATGTATCAAGCAGTAATAGTAATAATTACTACATAAAATAGATTTATATCAGAATATCAAGATAAAAGTGCTTTCTTCCTGAAGTTACAGGTAAACTCCAAACTCATTAATGCTTTTGTTTATTCTGCAGGGGGCAGCAGAATCTAAGCAAAATAAATATTGAAGGATTACTGACAGCAAACATTTAACAGTTGGTTTGAACTACGAGCAAAGGAGTAGAATGTACCTGAATTCTTGCAAAATTATCATCATGCTAATTAAAATTCTTTATGTTAGCAACAGGAGTTGCTTGTATTCCCCTTTATCTAATCTCTTCTTTTATATATACAACTATTGAAGTTGAACAAAACCAGTGAGATAAAATTAACACACAAATTGTTTCTTCTCCCTTTGGGCTGGAAAAATCCTGTTTACAAGAAAACGATATTATACATAAATATTTATGGAAGACAAGAAAGAGTCAAAAAAATCATTGAGTTTTTGTGTAAACTAGCAAAAATAACATGAGGTAGAATATGTGACACATTTATAAACAATTCTCAATGTCCCCAAATAAAAATAGAACAGATCAGAAAATAAAATAGTTTCAACCATTTTCTATCAATAATTAATTTTAGATTGTGCCAGATGAACAAAACAGAAGACTTAATTAAATAATACTGTAAACTAATTCAAATTTCCTGTTCATCATAAAATGCTTTCACTTTAATTTATCATCAAAAGGTGATCTCTCTATTTTCCTCATCCTCACAAAAGTTTTGTTAGGAAGAAATTAAGAAAGCAAAGGGATACATTACTTTCATTAGGATTTTAGGTGGAAAATCTAATCTGATCAGAGGTATGAGAAATGTGCTAAAGAGAAACATTTCTAATTTAATGAGACACCTATATCAACCTATAATATAATGTCATTATTAAAAAACTGCAGAATTTGTCTTTCAAAATTAAATTTCAGTATTCTATAAAAATCTCATGTAAGAAACTCTTGAATTGTATCCTTAACTCATGCTGTTTACTTTACTTTTCATCTACTGATTGTGTTCTAAATATAATCAAACAAAAAAATGTGTGTGCTAAATTAGACATTTATCACAATATTTCTTGAGTATAAAAAGCCTATGTAGATGTAAGTTAAAGAAGTACAATAATTTGTGACCAACAGAAGATGTGGCCTTATGATGTTAGAAATAAAGTGAAATGAGATTTTATTAAAATGGCAAAATCTCAAATAATAATAGATGAAATTTTAAATTGCATACCTTTTTTCTCTATTTGAAAGATCATATCAGTGTTTCAGGGTCTCTTTCAAATTTTAAAAGCTAGTTCATTGTCTTTCTATTTGTTATTCCATACTCAAAATTTTTTTATTGGGACATTGTATGAGAAATTTTATCCAGTGTACACTGTATGATTAAATATCAAATACTTATTTTCTAACATTATAAGAAAATGAAAATTTGAGAGATAGATACTATTTTTAAGCTAAGAAAATGGATTGATTTATGTTGATTCTCCTACTATTTAAGACATTTTTCAGATGCAGTGTTAATTCTCATTCTATTAGTTCATCAACACTTCAATATGATTTAGTAATATTGTTAATATTCTTTGCCTTAATATGATAAAAATTTATAACAACCACACAGAAAATTGTCCTTTACTTCTAAAATATTGTGAACCATTTTGTAAAAATTATATTTTAAAGGATGGAAATCTTCCTATTAATAAAAGAAATAGAATTTTCCCAAATTGAATGTATAGAAGTGATTATAGTAGGCCTAAAAGGAATAAAACCACTTGATGTATTTTAACAAGGATTGAACCCAGAAATGGTTCTTTAAATTATGAAAAATGAGTTGTCTTTGATATGTTTACAGTTTTTTATTTCTAAAGNTATTAATAGAATTTTCCCAAATTGAATGTATAGAAGTGATTATAGTAGGCCTAAAAGGAATAAAACCACTTGATGTATTTTAACAAGGATTGAACCCAGAAATGGTTCTTTAAATTATGAAAAATGAGTTGTCTTTGATATGTTTACAGTTTTTTATTTCTAAAGATATGTTTTATTTTATATTATTTCAGATCTGCTTTTTAAGGCCTATTGGTTTATTTAAGCCAGCAATTTATAAGCCATATTTTCTTGGAAATCTATTTTGGCAATCAGAAGCTGCTTGCTAATAGCAACAATGCTTCTCTTAACTCTTGTCAAAATGAGAAAAGTAAGGTCACTGTAGGAACTTTTTCATAAAGCCAAATGCCAGATGTCTTTTATTCTCTACACCCTATCCAATCTCCAGAAATGAGGACATACAGGTAAATTGTAATGGAATTGTCTTATGGAAGTACTCTATGGCTAGATGAACTTGTTGTCTTAACTTAGCAGTCAAACAGATTTGTATACTGAATAATACATGTTTTGATGTGAAATTATATCTTTTCTATACGTTCTTGGTCTTAAAAGTAAACTTTTGTTAATGACATGGAAAAATGTTCCTATGTGAATGTTTGTGCATTTCTGTGATTGCTTCTTATAATTCTTCTAAGAAAGACACATGGTTCACAAGTTTAAGGTGGTCTCCATTTGACTTAAAATTTTAAGCAACTCATAGTAGTGGAATTTAGAATAAAATCTTCACAAAGTTTCCCTGATATTTACTTCTCTCACTTCCAGAATAGTATTAGTTTTAAAACAATATCAATTTCTTCTCCCTCAGTCTTTCCAAAGATTTTAGAATGATTTCTGGGTGGCAAAACGGATACTACTTTTTTTCATGTTTACTTATGAAATAAAGACTCACATCTGACTTCTAGACTGGTGTCATTTCTACTATAAAGTGCTTAAGAACCAATTATTCAGAAACACATAAATTGTTGATATCTCACATAGCAATCTTGAGACACATTCAGAAAGAACACATTCTTTAGAATATAAAATATATATTTATCAATTTTCCAGGTGTTTATGAAAATGCTACTAAAACACCATTTTGATGGGTATATATTCTGAGTCATTTCTAGTAGCTGTTAATGATGTGCTAGATTGCATTACACAGTCTACAATCTTTTATTTCAGCCTTGTACCTATAACTTATAAACATGAATTGACTGGTTGAAGATAAAGACATTCTAGATCGAATAATCATAGCATAATATTTAGTAGTCTTTTATGCATGAATTGCTCACATTGAATAGAACTTTAAAACTTATTTCAGCCACATTTTTAAGAATAGTGAGAGTCTTTTAGAGATAGAAGGTTACTCAAAATGGCATAAACATGTTTTTCAAGCACCAGAAACACATCTTAAGTCTCTTTTATCCAGTACAGCATTTTTGTTACTGGAAGGTTAGAATAATGTATACAACTGATCACTACTAAGTTATTTGAGGGTGCTAAATAAAATGTATTATCCAGGGTCTGCATTCAAAACTATGATCTATCACTCATCAATATGACATGCACAGTTCAGTTCAGTCACTCAGTCGTGTTCAACTCTTGGCGACCCCATGAAGTGCAGCATGCCAGGCCTCCCTGTTCATCACCATTTCCCGGAGTTCACTCAGACTCATGTCCATCGAGTCCGTGATGCCATCCAGCCATCTCATCCTCTGTCGTCCCCTTCTCCTCCTGCCCTCAATCCCTCCCAGCATCAGAGTCTTTTCCATTGAGTCAACTCTTTGCATGAGGTGGCCAAAGTACTGGAGTTTCAGCTTCAGCATCATTTCTTCCAAAGAAATCCCAGGGCTGATCTCCTTCAGAATGGACTGGTTGGATCTCCTTGCAGTCCAATGGACTCTCAAGAGTCTTCTCAAACACCACAGTTCAAAAGCATCCATTCTTCAGCGTTCAGCCTTCTTCACAGTCCAACTCTCACATCCATACATGACCACTGAAAAAACCATAGCCTTGACTAGATGGGCCTTTGTTGGCAAAGTAATGTCTCTGCTTTTCAATATGCTACTAGGTTGGTCATGACTTTTCTTCCAAGGAGCAAGTGTCTTTTAATTTCATGGCTGCAATCACCATCTGCAGTGATTTCAGAGCCCCTCTCCACCCCCCCAAAAAAAGTTTGACACTGTTTCCACTGTTTCCCCATGTATTTCCCATGAAGTGATGGGACAGATGCCTTGATCTTCGTTTTCTGAGAGGTGAGCTTTAAGCCAAGTTTTTCACTCTCTTCTTTCACTTTCATCAAGAGGCTTTTTAGGTCCTCTTCACTTTCTGCTATAAGGGTAGTGTCATCTGCATATCTGAGGTGATTAATATTTCTCCCAGCAATCTTGATTCCAGCTTGTATTTCTTCCAGTCCAACGTTTCTCATTATGTACTCTGCATAGAAGTTAAATAGGCAGGGTGACAATATATAGCCTTGACATACTCCTTTTCCTATTTGGAACCAGTCTGTTTTTCCATGTCCAGTTCTAACTGTTGCTTCCTGAACTGCATATAGGTTTCTCAAGAGGCAGGTGAGGTGGTCTGGTATTCCTATCTCTTTCAGAATTTTCCACAGTTTGTTGTGATCCACACAGTCAAAGGCTTTGGCATAGTCAATATAGCAGAAATAGATGTTTTTCTTGAACTCTCTCGCTTTTTTCCATGATCCGGTGGATGTTGGGAATTTGATCTCTGGTTCTTCTGCCTTTTCTAAAACCAGCTTCACCATCACGAAGTTCATGGTTCACATATTGCTGAAGCCTGGCTTGGAGAATTTTGAGCATTACTTTACTCTCATGTGAGATGAGTACAATTTTGCTGTAGTTTGAGCATTCTTTCATTTTGACTTTCTTTGGGATTGGAATGAAAATTGACCTATTCTAGTGCTGTGGCCACTTCTGAGTTTTCCCCATTTGCTGGCTTATTGAGTACAGCACTTTCACAGCATCATCTTTCAGGATTTGAAATAGCTCAACTGGAATGCCATCACCTCCACTAGCTTTTTTCATAGTAATGCTTTCTATGGCCCACTTGACTTCACATTCCAGGATGTCTGGCTCTAGGTGAGTGATCACACCATCATGATTATCTAGGTTGTGAAGAACTTTTTTGTACAGTTCTTCTGTGTATTCTTGACACCTCTTCTTAATGTCTTCTGCATCTGTTAGGTTTGTACCATTTCTGTCTTTTATCGAGCCCATCTTGGGATAAAGTGTTCCCTTGGTATCTCTCGGCCATGATTCTGCGCAGTCAGTCATAGCCGGTGCGCTTTTGCCGCATGGTCTGTTGCAGCTAGATCCAGGGTCCAGCGAGAGGAGCTACTCCAAGTTCAAGATCAGGACAAGGTAAGGAGCAGTGGCTGTGCTTTGCTGGAGCTGCTGTGAAGAGATTCCCCACATCCAAGGTAAGAGAAAGACGGTAGGTTTTGGAGAGGGCATCAGAGGGCAGACACACTGAAACCATAATCACAGAAAACTAGTCAATGTAATCACATGGACCACAGCCTTGTCTAACTCAGTGAAACTAAGCCATGCCATGTGGGGCCACCTAAGATGGCTGGGTCATGGTGGAAAGGTCTGACAGAATGCGATCCACTGGAAAAGGGAATGGTAAACCACTTCAGAATTCTTGTTTTGGAAACCACATGAACAATAAGAAAAGGCAAAATGATAGGATATTGAAAGAGAATCTTCCCAGGTTGGTGGGTGCCCAATATGCTACTGGACATCAGGAGAGAAATAACTCCAAAAAGAATAAAGGGATGGAGCCAAAGCAAAAACAATACCCAGTTGTGTATGTGACTGGTGATAGAAGCAAGGTCCGATGCTGTAAAGAGCAATATTGCACAGGAACCTGGAAGGTTAGGGCCATGAATCAAGGCAAATTTGAAGTGGTCAAAGAGGAGATGGCAAGAGTAAACATCGACATTCTAGGAATCAGGGAACTAAAATGGACTAGAAAGGGTGAATTTAACTCAGATGACCATTATATCTACTACTGCAGGCAGGAATCCCTTAGAAGAAATAGAGTAACCATCATGGTCAACAAAAGAGTCTGAAATGCAGTACTTGGATGCAATGTCAAAACAACAGAATGATCTCTATTTGTTTCCAAGGCAAACCATTCACTATCAGAGTAATTCAAATCTATGCCCCAACCAGTAATGCTGAAGAAGCTGAAGTTGAACGGTTCTATGAAGACCTACAAGACCTTTTAGAACTAACACTCCCAAAAGATGTCCTTTTCCTTATAGGGGACTGGAATGCAAAAGTAGGAAGTCAAGAAACATCTGGAGTAACAAGCCAATTTGGCCTTGGAATACAGATTGAAGCATGACAAAGGCTAATGGAGTTTTACCCAGAGATTGCACTGGTCACAGCAAACATCCTCTTCCAACAACACAAGGGAAGACTCTACACATGGACATCACCAGATGGTCAACACCAAAACAGACTGATTATATTCTTTGCAGCCAAAGATGGAGAAGCTCTGTACAATCAACAAAAACAAGACCAGGAGCTGACTGTGGCTGAGATCATGAACTCCTTATTGCCAAATTCAGACTTAAATTGAAGAAAGTACAGAAAACAGCTAGACCATTCAGGTATGACCTAAATCAAATCCCTTATGATTATACAGTGGAAGTGAGAAATAGATTTAAGGGACTAAATCTGATAGAGTGCCTGATGAACTATGGATGGAGGTTCGTGACATTGTACAGGAGACAGGGATCTTGCTCCATGAACAAATATAATCTGTTCAGCTACTCTGGAAAGCACTATGGACGATAATAAATAAATAAATAAAGTAAAACCACCATATGTTCTAGAAATCTCATTTATGGCCATATATCCAAAGGAGATTTAAAAAATATATATATATATAGGGTATTGAAGATAGATCTGCACTCCTATGTTGACTCCAACATTATTCACAATATCCAAGATGGAAGTAACATAAGTGCTCTCAGTGAATGAATGGATTAAAAAAATTGTTATATAAAAATACATACACANATATATATATATATATATATATAGGGTATTGAAGATAGATCTGCACTCCTATGTTGACTCCAACATTATTCACAATATCCAAGATGGAAGTAACATAAGTGCTCTCAGTGAATGAATGGATTAAAAAAATTGTTATATAAAAATACATACACACACAGACATATACAATGGATCTATTATTCAGTCGTAATACTGACATGCTAGTAAGTAATGCTCAAAATTTTCCAAGTCAGGCTTCAGCAATATGTGAACCGTGAACTTCCTGATGTTCAAGCTGGTTTTAGAAAAGGCAGAAGAACCAGAGATCAAATTCCCAATATCTGCTGCATCATGGAAANATGCTAGTAAGTAATGCTCAAAATTTTCCAAGTCAGGCTTCAGCAATATGTGAACCGTGAACTTCCTGATGTTCAAGCTGGTTTTAGAAAAGGCAGAAGAACCAGAGATCAAATTCCCAACATCTGCTGCATCATGGAAAAAACAAGAAAGTTCCAAAAAACATCTATTTCTGCTTTATTGACTATGCCAAAGCTCTTGACTATATGGATCACAATAAACTGTGGAAAATTCTGAAAGAGATGGGAATGCCAGACCACCTCACCTGCCTCTTGAGAAGGTCAGGAAGCAACAGTTATAACTGGACATGGAAAAACAGACTGGTTCCAAATAGGAAAAGGAGTACATCAAGGCTATATACTGTCACCCTGCTTATTTAACTACTATGCAGAGTACATCATGAGAAATGCTGAACTGGAAGAAGTACAAGCTGAAATCAAGATTGCTGGGAGAAATATTAATCACCTCAGATATGCAGATGACACCACCCTTATGGCAGAAAGTGAAGAGGAGCTAAAAAGCCTCTTGATGAAAGTGAAAGAGGAAAGTGAAAATCTTGGCTTAAAGCTCACCTCTCAGAAAACGAAGATCAAGGCATCTGTCCCATCACTTCATGGGAAATAGATGGGGACGGAAACAGTGGAAACAGTGTCAATTTTTTTTTTTTTTTGGGGGGGGGG